>JAECUM010043399.1:0-37654 GCA_016617855.1 Megalonaias nervosa
TATGAATTTATCCACTGGTATCGGCCATTAAATGGTGCGTGACTGGCCTCGTGTGCGGAGCGTTATGGAAGTCCAGGGTACCAGAGTAGTCTGATACGTAAGTTTAGAGTGTAACCAATGGTTCCAAACAATTGAGAAAACTTTATAGAGCTTCTTTTAATCTTTAGTTTCGAAGGTGGGATGGTTTTGCACGTTTTCCCAAGCTCTTCAATTTCGAAGGTTGGTAAATCTAGTATGTTGTCGGTCGATAATACGACTTTAAAATGGCTATAAGAGTCGCCATATTAGCTCTAAGATTGGTGTCATTTTCATGTAGGACAAACAAGACATCATCTCAAGTATGTTGGTGAAGACTTTATGTTGATATAACCATCTGTTTGAGGTGCAGCATTAAGACAACTGCCTAATTGGTTGTCATAATGGTAAACTAGATATCATAATAAGTCTTTTGGTGCAAACACAATTTGAGTATCAATAAAAACATTTTCTTCAAAACTGGCAACCATGTTGGCAACACATGCTGTCAAAGGAACATAAGTTTTATTTATTACCAACTTGACATAATAAGTCAGCTTGTGAAAATCCCCATTTTGATATCATTCTCAATTTAGTAGTAGCATTAGGAAGATTTTTCCGACGGCTTACATAATGATCTTCTTCGATATCAGATCTACGAACTGTCATTTATGAGTAAACATACATCTTAACAAGTGATTTAGTGAAGCTAGCGTGTTGTTATTAGTAATCATCTAGTAGGGGAATCATGATAATAATTTTAGCTCCCCTCCTTCGTGACCATATCTCAGATTAGCACCATCTTAAATTTAGACATGATGAACAAATGAGTGTTTTGGAGAAAATCCCATGCTGGAATAGCAGTTCAGGAGGAGTAGTGATAAGATTTTAAAGACGGCAACATGATTGGACATCAGACTGGAATAATTTTAACTTCAGACCAACTAGACATCACAAGAATTCCTTTAGTGAAAATCTCCTGTTGACATGTCTATTTTTTTAGGAGAAGTAGTGATATTTTAGAGAACCGTTAGGATGTCCGATCAAAGCCATTTACATTTAAGATGGAATGGACAGTGAGAGGTATGTGAGAAGGTTCTGACAATCTCCCAAGTAGTTTCGGGGAAGTAGCGATTACAAACCTGTGCTGATGAATGGATGAACAAAAGATGCGTGATGGACGATAGGTTGATGATGGACAACAGGCTATCCCATAAGCTCAATTGGTCTATGGCTATGAAAGCCACAAACTGCTTCTCATTTTATTTGCAATTGTAAAACAAGAATCAACAGATTCATTTCTGATTTTTCTGATGACTTATGTTTTATATCTTGTTTGCATTTAATTAATATATTTTTTTATAACTTCTAACGAACCGACTACACATTAATGTTATTGCATGAAAGGAAAAGTTTATCAAAACAATTCATCAAATTAAATCAGCTATGTTTTTGCCAATATAAATCGTCAAATAATTAGCAAGGAAATAAAGTTTCATGGTACAAGCTTTTTATAAACACACATTCTCACATACAAATCAAAATGTTCTTATGCAACAGTTACAAACTTTATGCAACAGTTACAAAATTAATATGATATGCAGCACGTACAAGGCATTTTTAATGGTACCTTTTGTAACATCACTTCAAGTTGTTTATATTTCAGCCCCATGATAATACCTTAGTGTTCGTAATTCTTCCCATTCATTCTTCATACAATATAATTAAACAACCGTCCTTCTAAAGGACTGAATCTGTGTCAGCACAACGGATTTTTAAGAAATCATGAGGTCTTTATTCTTCTTCTTTGATCTTTTCCAATTAAAGACATTTTTAAACGCTTTTGCAACATTTTATCACAAATCGAGTGTTTTTAGGAATTTGAAAACAAATAGGCTTCTAGAGTTTTCCATTTTGGTAGTAATTTTTACACATGGTCTGTTTTAATGTTAAAAGGGTTAGTGTAAACCAGCATTATGTATAAGGGTTAGTGTAAACCAGTATTACTTATAAGTTTGTATTTACCAGTATTAGTTATAAGGTTTTGTGTAAACCAACCTTAGTTAGTTATATATTATATAACAATAACATGAATTCCAACATGTTGGATGTCATATAACCAAAGTGGGGGCGCTGCACTCAGGTCAAATAAACCCCATTTTCAGTTGGGACCATTTTCAAGTCGTAAACCTTTTAGCTGAAGCCGAATATTTCCATCCATTCTGAAATTGTGATAAGGTTTTCAAGTTTACCAACATATTGCATATGAGAATGACACCATTTTTATTTTAGTAATATCAACAAGTCATAAATGCAAAATCAATACAACCATCTCTTTCAGGAGAGTAGTAATAACAAGATAATAGATGGTCGCCATGGTCGCCGTATTGAATATTGGAAGGTCATTTTCATTTGGAAAAATTAAAACGTCAAGATGAAAATTTATGCAAAATAGTCATGCCTTTCTCCAAATAGTGCATGAGGAGTAGTGACTACAAGCACGTCCTAATGGACAACAGTCAATTGATGGACTTCCGTCCTTCATAAAACCAACTGTCTAGGAGAAGTAGCCAAAGCAAGATTTTTTAAGCTGGCCAAAGTGATAGATATTTTGGGCACCAAATCTTCACCGTTGCTACTAAACGCTGACTATATATTGTAAAAAGTGTTTTGGCGCAAACCTCATGTAAATGCAATCAACCATACCCTATATAATTCCCTCTGTACAACGAGTTTGACTGACAAAATGCAGTGAGACGATGTGTCTAAATAACATTAACCGGTAAACCTCGTCGAAGAGAGGTTTCATGCATGACACTTGGATCACAACTGCCTAAAGGCTGCAATTTGAAAGGAATTAATTAGGTCAATGATTCCGAAGTTGTAACGATCAAGGCAAACTAAATGTGAGGTAATTATTAAAGAGGATAATGATATACCATTATCAATAGAAATATAGCATTCCAATCATGAGCTTCATTTGCTGATTATGTAAAATAACAGATTCAGACAGCTATTAGTCTATTTCTTTTAATCTCATTTAATCTCTTCCGATAGTAATTTTAACTGTCACAAACGGATTGTGTTAACCTATGTACATCGTAGGTTCAGTGGACAGGTCATAAGTATCTTATGTTTTAAAGCATCTATGACATACAGGTAGCAACTAATCCGTTTCACTATCTTCATTCATTCAAGTCAAACAGAGTTCACAGTGAGTATGTTGCCTTTTTGTTGATGGCATGTTACTATAAATTTAGACCCAACCAACTTGTGTCCGAACAAGACTTGGTTCAGACTCATTAAATAGTGACTTACCATCAACATTATTAAACCACATACTTTACTGGTTATAGTGTCATTTTTCAACACATATAATGACTTGAATCTATAATGATTGTGCCACAAACAGTGGAGCCAACTGACCGAGTCAAAATACCCTCATAAAAGAATTTTTACAGATATAAATATATCAAAATAAGATACAGAACTGACACACCAACATATTAATAAACCATTATGTCACTAACAACTACCATCCAAGAATATATGAAAAGCACAATTTACATTTTGTTTTATAAAATAAAGTTATAGATACTAAACGTTACTATGATCATCCTGATCAAGGGATTGCTAATTTATAAACTAAATATTCCTTAATTTATTCCAATAGAATGTTGTCTAACTTAACAATAACTTCCTAGATCTTCATCAAATATATATGCTTTCTCCCTTAAAGCAAAAGCTTCTTACATGTGTTTGATCTATTGATATCGAGATTGGACAGGTCCGTATGCGATGATCTGAGTTGCACCTACCGAATCCTTCGACATTAGTATTCCTCTTTCAATCCTAATTAAAAATCTTACTCTAACCCTGACAACCAGGAAGCCAACATTTATAAGAACTGAAATAATAATGGTACATTATTTAAACGCTAAACCTATTAGAACCTCCTAAGCATATATGCAGAAAACAATATTATTTTGTTTTCAGTCACACAAATGAATTACTTTGATTTGGCGTAAGGATACACCAAGGCCGCAAGGCTGAGATATATTCATAAACCGCAGCAAATGAATTCTTTCCCCCAACTTTGCACTTTTGAAATATTTTAGCATTACAGTATGATAAGTTATTAAATTTTACTTTATGCACAACTTGATGATCTTGAGTTATTGTAGGTACACATTGCCAGTGTTGAAATGAGGCTTGTCTGATAACGACCATTGAGGGAGGAATTGGTGGTGTAGTAAGATGATGTAATGTCAAATTATAAGGCTTCGTCAGTGGGCACCACTTGGATGGGGGTGTTGTACATGTACCTTGAAATTGAGAGGCAGACAGGAAATTATGCAAGAGACTGTTATTAGCTTCTCACTTGCTGTCTTCATTGGGCTTGTTGGAGGATCACGGGGAGGGGAGGGCATGAACAGAACTATTCCTATTGGCTGACAATGGCAGCAGAATTCAAAGAGCCAACCAGATTAGATAATCTTACGTAACATTGCATGATCATATAGAGTATATTGTGATCAGTCACTTCTCTGGCTTTTCAAATGTACAGACAATGAATGTAGAGTTTCACTTTTCTGGCTTTTCAAAGGTACGGACAATGGATTTTGAGTCTCCGCATCAAACTTTTCTGATGGATTTGTACTCAAACGTTTCTTATGGATTTGTGCTGGATATTAATCTATTGGTTTTCCATATCGTGGAAACTGACTTTCTGTTCATCTTCCTGATTTTGCGCCATAACAGTCAAGTTGACCCTCCTGCTCGCCAGCAACGGCCAATTATAACGTGACATTACCGGAGAATTGGTCTCTGCCAAACTTAGACAAGAACTTTCTATTCCAGGCATTCATTTCAGCCCGGGAGTAACGAAATCTCTTCAATTCCTTTGTTCAGGGAATGTAGCAGAACGGTGTTAATGATAATCAAACAGTTCTCGGAACAGACAATTTCACGCATGCGCAACCGGAAGTGCCTTCAACAAATACCCTAATATTTCGACAGCGACCCAATTGTCGAGGATGGTGGTGGATTTGCAAAATACTCTGGCTACGTTATCTGAAAGAGTTTCGCTCCTTGACTGACTCTAGGAATAGTGGCACGAGGGAAGCACTAACCAATCAAGCTATTCTTTATGGCATGCAGAATCATTGCCACCGGATCTCCCCGTCATGGACAACAATGCAGTCTTAGGGAAAACAACTTCCATCCGTTCAGTGACGGTCGCAATATACGAGGCAGAATCCTTGCCATTCTTGGAGACAGTGCATCAGAATCTTCGCCAACAAATTCAAAAAGGTGCACAGATTCCTCCAGCTCTCACCTTATGCAAAGGAAATTCCAGTACACGCCACGGAACTTCCGACATTAACGCTTGGCAGTAATAAAATTGTCCATTTTGGTAAAAAAGTGCTCTTTCTCCATGTTGCATGGAAGCTTACAGGCTCAGTTGGATACACTACATCGACTTTTTCAACCACTTTAAAAACTCCACAGCACTATCCTTTTTTCCAAGTACCAGTTTGACAATTTTCATTTCATATCTTTTTGAAAAACACTATGCGGTATGCGGTACTTATGTCTCGACTATTGGCTATGTGCAGAAACTGAACAAATTCCCTGATCCAATCGATTCCTTTTTTTCAAAAACTTCTGCAAACACTTCATAAACATTTGCCGCAGACTATCACTGATAAATGTATTCCACAAAATCTCGTTCTAGTCCTGCCTAGATTCACTCTCAACGCCATCCGTGTGGCTCTATTTAAGTCTATGTTTCTCCTTGCACTTCAGGCATTCTTGCGGTTAGGGGAAATGACAGACAATCTGGTTGAGGAAGCCCAACTTTAGTTTCCTCGGGTTCAGATCAGTTCCGTTGGTTTAGTTGTCGAGTTTGCACATTACAAACACTCCAAGGGAACCCTTTTCCCTAAGTGTCATGCCCCAAAAAAGTCCAAGACAAGTGCCCTTTCCATGCGCTGCGTTACTATTTACAACTACTGGGGTGGCATTTGGGACCACTCTTTCTTACCTCTTTTGGTTCGGTTGGATTTTCCTATAACTAGGCAGAAGTTTAACCAAGCCATGCGCACATCGCTCATGCTCTCTGGTTTTAATCCTCATTTATTCAAAACTCATACTCTTAGGATTAGGGCAGCATCAGGGTGCTAAGCATTGTCTATCAGACAGTATTATTCAAGTCTTAGATAGGTGCCAGTCATATCCCTTTGAGAAATATATCTGCCTGAGCGATAAAATTTCAAGTTTGTAATTTTGTGCTGATTTCAGGTCGTTTTGCACATCACCACAGCACTTTCTACTGCCTGGTTCTGGTTTCAGTTTTCTTCTTTCAGGTCTTGTGGATGCACAGACCGATACCGACGACCACATCATATGGATACTCCACTTCATATGGGTTCATTGGAGAGCACTTCACTTCACATAGGTTCATGCAAGACATGACCATCTTATAACACGTCCTTCTTCCACTGGCGTTCGGTGAAAGGGATATACAAACAGTTTTTGGATAGTGTGTGCACAGCTCGGCAGTCTCATGGGTGCACAGACTGATACAGCCATCCACATGAAATGGCATTGGTCTTCATATAGGTTTATTGGAGAGCACTTCATATGGGTTAATTGAAGGCGTGACCATCATGCAACACATCATTCTTCCACTGTCGTTCAGTGGCATGGAATACAAACATTTCTGGATATTGTGTGCCATTTTGACACAACGTGTGCAGTGCTGGTGATGTTAATGGAGAAATCAGTGGTCCGAGAAAAGAATCCTGGTGAACTGTGACAATTCTGCAACTATTAAAATCATTAACAAAGGCTGATCCAAAACACCTCTTATATGCAATTGTTTTCCCAAAACTAATATGGTGTGTTGCCAAAGGACAATTCGTTATTCAGGCTCACCATATACCTGGTATGGATAACCTTATAGCTGCTGCTCTTTCTCGATCTCAGTTCCGGCACTTGGTACCCCAAGCAGATCAAACTCCAGCTGTGTGCCTCCTGGCTACAGAGTTGATGCTATTTTGACACAGTATGTGCAGGACTTGTGGTGTTTATCAGCGTCCAAAATTACTAGGTCAGGGTACAGAAATGGCTGCCAGTGTTTGGTGAATTTTTGGCCATATCAGGCACTGTTACTCATGCTTACTCTTTGCCCGTACTTTCAGAAGATGTTTTGATTGATTTCGTCACATACTGTCACACCAGGGTGCAGTACGACAGAAAACAGTTCTCTACTAGATGCACGGCCCATGGAATCCTCAAATGAAGGAGCATTTGCACCATGACCTCCAGCCAAAGCACCTTGCCGCCGCTAACTCAAATACTGCTCCATACAGGACACGGGGCACAACCACGAGTTCCGAAAGAATGAAATCTTGACACCAGCACAAAATGGCTCCATTTTTTAAAAGATGGCAATGTCAGTAAAAACATAGATTTGTCTGTTGAAAATGTCACATCCCAAATCCTTGGGTAGTTGCCTGAAGAAATGCTTTGTAATGATCGAACTGTGAATTCACCACATGGCAAGAATCCAAACAAAAGCCATCAGACACATGCACTTCAGGGACAAATCCACATTGGGGGAAAAGACTCCCTCACTTAACATAGCCGACAACTGCACCACCATCTTGTATGTAATAGGAAGTCTGGGCTTACTATTTGAAATGTTTCTTTTTATCCCACGAAGTATACACTACAGCATGTCGGACTCCTGGAAAGGGATACTATGCCCAGCCTGTAGGTAATGGAATCTAATCCCTGCAAGGTACAGCTTAATTGCAGAATACTGCAGCTGCAGCCTGGTGTGACAGCATGTGACGAAATATATCAAAACATCTTCTGAAAGTACGGGCAAAGAGTAAGCACGCGTAACAATGCCTGACATGGCCGAAAATTCACCAAACACTGGAAGCCATTTCTGTACTCTGACCTAGTAATATTGGACGTCATAATTCACTGTAAATTAGTTGTTAATCTTATATGTTTGCCTTGTTTCAAGAGTAATATATGTTCAGCATGAGAAACAAGTTCACCAACCTGGGTACATTCCTATCCCTAATAGAGGTATAGGTGCGAAGATAATCAAGAAAGTGGCAAGGTTTCTTTAATAAAATCTTTAGCATCTTAAAACACTTTACAATTTAGATAAATAAACATAGCTGAAACGAATCAAGAAGTTAGCAGATAGTCATCGCAAAGCAAAGTGAAGAACCTAATAGAGGGCGTACAGTGAAGAAGTAATCATGTAAATTAAGAAAGCAACAGAGGGCAATCTAGAGTGAGGAAGCCATTAGAGAGTAAAACATTTTCGTGCAAGAAGTACCAGTGACCCAAAAAGCACTCTTAGGAAATTTACGAACAGTGAATGATATTCAAAAGAACGGTTTAACTGAAGAGGCATTGTTTTTGTTTACCATTGTGCGTTATGTTTTAGATTCATCATAATCGTATAATTAAATCGTCTTGGGTTTTGGTGAGTATTGATTCTGTTCTTCATAAGTAGCAGTCCAAATATCCATTTGTCAATTCTGTGACATAGTTAATATATGGTTGATTCGATAATAATAAACATTTCTGATTCTTGCACGGAGAATATATTTCATCTCACTACTTACACTGTACATAGGCAGTTCATATTTGTCATCAATTGTTATGGGCATAGTTTACGGTAATGACGAGTATGCTTCTTTTCTTAGAGACGTAGCCAACGTAACGTCGAGTATTCCTTACATAGGGACGTTTCTTACGGTAATGGCGAGAGTTCTTTTGTTATGGACGTGGCGTACGGTACTGTAAAATAATCGATCCATCGATTTTTATCTAAACCTTTAAATAACTATTTATTGTAAGCAAACGGGGATAACTAATGTTGTAGGTACGTTTAGCAGTACTGTTCTATTGGAAGTATTAATTGCAAGATCTCATCCCTGTGGACTATTTAAGTAATGTAGACAATGCTGTAATTTGTACAAAAAAAAAAAAATGAAACGGCTACCTCGTGAATAAATAAAATGCCTCCAGATTTCAAAGTAACTATATATACTCCATATCTAGATATACCAGGCAAAATTAGAAGAGGTACATTAGAATCGACACGTGCATTGCTGACAATCTGAAGAATTATTACAGTTAACCTCCAACTGTATATAATGGAAAAATAAGGTTCGAAACAAAAACACGTATCAGATGAAACGTTCTTGCTTCCTAGAATTATTTTAATGATCTTTACTCTTCGGGGTATGTCACATAGGAAATAAATGTTTTGAAACTTAACAGGTGTTAGATCGTTTAAAGCATTACTATATCTTTTTTTATTCCATATATAGCAGCTAATTCCTGTCAGCTTAGTTTCTGATCAAACATTATTCTCCACAAATTGCATTGAATAAATGGGTATGTATTGTACTATCAAGCTCATTCCTTCCAACTGACCCAATTATCTAATCCTATAGTGTAGTATAAAAATAGAAGGATCCTCAGTGATATAAAATCGATTAGAAAATGTTGAAATTTAAAGTAAAATAACGGTAAACAGAGCCATTCAAATAAAGCTTCATCCACATACACACGCAAAACAGAGCCAAAAGATTACACAGTCTCACCCATCCCATCACAAACGGCACATATTGGCTAAATATGTCAGCACTGCATAGAAACCCTTTAAACAAAAATTAGGTACATCTTTTATTAACATAATTCTAACTTGTACAACGAAGCATCCATTAGCGACAGAGCTGGAAATAAAAATTTAGTATGTTGGTAATGATGAAAGAGTATTAAATAAGTTGTTTCCAGATGCATCGCCACCGGCTTTTGGGTTGTATTTGTTAAAAAGATGTCAATTAAAAAATACTGATGTTTTAAAGTGTCACTATGCAGTACTGTTATTTTAAGCCATTATGTGAGAGTTGGGAGATGGGTCCAGTGAGATTGATATACTGCGCAACTGTATGGTTGTGATTGTGATTTAATTGTGTCAGAGAGGCTTTATTTGAATGAAAAGTTGTTGTTTTTTTTAAATAATGTTTTCCAGTTTGTTTGCATTAAGTCAGAACAAGTTTCAAAAACACCTGCTTTCCTGTCATACTGCAAACTTGAATTTTAAAATGCATTGATGGAACAGATAGCGGAGTTGGTGGTTGGGATTGGGTTGGCAAGACCAGAGATACCTAATTATGCAATGCAATGTTTAGAGCTATTGTTTTGCCACTCGTGTCCTGTTTAGAAACAAAAATAATAATTTGCTAATTATTATGTGATATCCACGAAAGGAAATATGGATAGGTCAAGTATTCTTATTAGCATTCAATGAAATACAAAGAGAATGGATCTGAAATAAATCACCGACTATTTTTCACAAAGAAATTATTAGACTGATGAGACTATTAACTAAGCAATGTAAGCATAAAAAAAATATTCTCTGCTAAACGGAAGATGTTATGTTTATTTGATCACTGTTAAACACGACGATCTTAAGATTGTCGTTATATCTTCTTTAACATAATTCGCCTTGGACCTGAACAATATGTACCATTTAAATTTAGTCAGGCGTTAAGGATATTTTGACTTCAGGATAGATATTATTATTTAATGTAAAGCAATATTGCTAATTTTAACTTTCTATTTACTTATAACTTGAAATGTATACCTGGTCTAAAATGCGCTAATCTTAAGGTTGCCTGAGACCCATTGGAGTTGCTGCTAACGGGTGACAGTACAAGAGTAAATCACAATACTAATCAGGAACATCTGATGTTTTTTCGAAACGTCTTACTAGTGACAGTTCGCTGGAATGTATATTGCTTGTTGGTAAAATATGCAGCTTGTTTCCACAGAACTACCACTAAATATATGCAAAAAAAATCCAATAAATGACAAAAACCCAGTTGAAATTTACCACTGCAAAGCTCATTCAGCGTATTTTAACATAATAGTGATATTGATGTTTCTAACTCAATGTTATCAAATAACGACCATCAATTGAACACTTGTACAGGTGCTGCTATATAAAATGATGCAAACAGTATCAACAAATATATTAAGATATTACCATAACATACCTCATATAACCATTTGAACTACAAAGTGTATCCTTACCGTTCCTAAATTACTTTAATGTTTTTGCCTCTTCGGGTACGATGTATAGGAAATTTTTTAAAATAAGAAGGTGTTGGATGTTTTTAAAGCACTATTCCTTTTCATTGCATACATAATTACTCATTCTTGCCAGCAAGGAGTCTGACCAAATATTCTTCTTCAAAAGATGCATTGCATAAATAGGTGTCTACTGTATTACAATCTTAATTCGTCCCACCAGACCCCGATATCCGTTCCATTAGTGTATTCTTAAAATGCAAGTGTGTTACGAATATGTAATTTAATTACTTGTGTGTTAATTTTAAATTCTTTTTTATTTTATTTTTGTATCATTACATTTTATTGTAATGATTATTTTCACGGGATCTGATATTTTTGAAAGAGATATTATGTTTATATAAAACGTAGTATGACTCGCATAAGCACGATTTTAGCATGCCATGGTTTGTCAATTTAGTAAACACTACGCGAAAACGATTGGTTCTTGCCAAGGTCATTTTCTGGCCTACGTGTAATTGCATTGCTTACTGCGCTATTTGATGATGAAATAACCACTCCATGCTATCGTGCGTGCCTAAATGACGTCTTAATTCAGTTTAAAAATACTCAGATCCCCGTGAAATAGTCAGTCGTATAATATACTTTCAAGAAGAAGGATATATTTCTATTAGGTGCCGTAAAGAGTCGTATTTTTACATCTTTGGAGCTCGAGATGTTTTATCATAGATGACAGCTTGTTCAGAAGTTCATCTATTTTTTAGAATATAATGATTTATTCCCTGGAGAACTATACAAGTGATTCCTTTGCATAAAAGTTTTAGGACAAAGACATTCAGTGGAAACTTATTCTATATTGGAACATTACAAGTTGTGGTTCAACGTGGAACTCTTGACTATCGTATAAAGACTTCACCTGACGTCATCATCCTCCATCTTGGAACCTCGTCGAGATTCAAACTTGGAATCAGTTAAGACTGTTTAGTGATAGGACTTATATATTTTTTTCCATTCTAGGATAAATGTTTGGATTATCTTCACAAACTGTAAGTCCTATTTTCTATTTTCACCTTTTCACCCTGTTTTCTAGGGAAATAAATTATTTTTGTTAAAACTTACAAAACTTGTTGGTTTCACTCTTTTCTTTTGTTACTTTTGAACGAGCCTACACGTAAGAAGTGTCTTGAATCACTTGAAAATCAATTATAAAATGTTGAACGATAATGTACAATAACGGTAAAACACCGTCGATCCAACATTCTTTCAATCACACACGCGAACACATGCAAACACACACACACACACACACACGCGCGCGCGCGCACGCATGAAACACAACCATGCTATTTCCAATTTCTCTCTGTACCACACCAAGTCACATAATGTTTGGAAATAATAGTACTGCATTGTGGCACTTTACACAAACACTCGGTACTTCTTTGATTGACATAATTCTGACTTGTTCAACGAAGAAGCCTTTATAGACATAGCTGGCAATAACTGATTGAATGCGTTGGAAATACAGAAATACCATTACATCAGATATTTTCAGCTGCTATGTTAACGGCTTTTTGTTGTATTATTCACACATATTTCAACGAAAGAACTATTGAGTGTTTTCTCTAAAGTTTCACTTTACAGTACTGGTATTTTCAGCCGTTATGAGTGAGTTGGTGGGAGGCGTACCGATGAGAGATTGCGCAACTGTATAGTTGTGAGTGTGAGTTAAATGTGTCAGATATGCTTTTTTGAATGAACGTTTTTGATTGTGTTTTACTGTCCGTTTACCTCAGGTTTAAACAATTTTCGAATATACCGACTTTATTATCATACTCTCTAGTTGTTTTTGAAAATGAATTAATGAAACAGATGAAAGGGTCTGGTATGTGGATGGGATTAGGTAGGGTTGGCCATAGATACCTATTTATGTAATGCAAGTTTTGGAGCTTTACAGTATAGCCATTTCTATCTTTAAAAATATTATTATTTTCTTAGTGAACATGTGATAGCCACGACTGGAAATATAGATAGGTGAATTATTATTATTGTTATCATTATTATTATTATCATTATTATTATTATTATTATTAAGACATGACAAATATACTCTGCGGATTGAGCTATATCTTATATTACCTATTCTTTTTGACACATAATATATTAAATTGATGTAGCAATTACCTAAGTAGTAATTACATGTCAGTATAACTACACACAAATAATTCTCTGCTCAAATGAAGACATTAAGTTTAGTTTATCGCTTTTATAAAAAATGACGATCTCAAGAGACCGGTTTCATTTTCTTTAGCATATCTCATCTTGAACCTTAAAAATATTTTTCTTTTTATTTAATCAGGAGTTGATGATATTTTGAGTGCCTGCTTGATATTACTTGACCTAAAGCAACATTATCAGATTTAACCTGCAAGGCTCTCAGCATTAAGATGTTTGTATTATGACTGGTACTCCTGGTGTCAGGACAATGTGATTGGGTAGGTTATAATGTCCCAGTGCTAGATATCACAATAAACTGCCACACTGCAGACATGGTAGCGATATTACTCAACAATTGTTAAAGCTAGGTTAAAAATCCAAATCACACAATTTAACCTTCTGTTTACTTAAAACTTGAAGTGTGACCGCTCCGGAGGCCTAAGTTGTTAGAGTGTCCGCCTCAGATGTGGGAGGTCGCGGTTTCAAACCACAGCCAAGACATACCAAAAACTTATAAAAATTAGTACTAACATCTGTCTCACTAAGCGCGCAGCGTTAACAAATTAGTGTTAGGACTGGTCAGCCAGGATAATCTGACTGGGTGAGACATGATGCTACATGTCTGCGGCATCATGTCCCAGTGCTAGACATCACTATAACCTGCTACACTGCAAAAATCGTAGAGATATGCCTGAACAATTGTTAAAGGTACGTTAAAATCCAAATCACACATACACCTTCAAATGTATAACTCGTCAAATATGCAGGAATGTGATGGTGTTATGTGACCAGTTGGAACTAAGGCATAAAGTGTGACAATACAAGAGTAAATCACAAAACTTCTGATAAAGTTCTGAGAATTTTCAGAGACGTGCGACTAGTGTCTAACTGTCAGTTCACTGGAATGGATATTGATCTTTGGTGAAATATGTAGCCTATCTATATGGAACTACAGCTAGATATATGTACAATGAAAAAGAATGATAAAGAAACCAGCTGAAATATATCAATGTTACACTTCTGCCAAATGGAGCATTTTATCATCATATGATACTGAATTTTCTAGTTTAAAGTTATCAAATAACGTGAATCAATTCCACAATATTGCAGGAGCGACAATTTAACTATATAAACACAGAAATGATTCAAAATGTGTGAATAAATATATTCATATAACACCAAAACATAAAACAAATAGTATCTGTAAGGTTTCTAAATTATTTTAATGATCTTATCACTTAGGGTTATACTGTATAGGAAATATCTTTCTGAAGTTAAACAGGTGTTAGATGTTTTAAAGCAATCTTACTCCATTTCATTGCATATGTGATTGCTAATTCTGATTCTGCACAAACATTCCTCTCCAAAATCTAAATTGCACAAATAGGATTTATTGTATTTCCGTCCTAATTCCTCCTACGCGACTCCGTTATATGTTCCAATAATGCATTCTGAATATACAAGTGGCCTCAGTGTCTTGAAAATCCATTAAGAGATGTTGAAATTTACTGTAAAGTAAAAGTAACATACAGTCGATCCAACTTTCATTCAACAAAGCATCACACGCACACTCGCTCACACAAAACACAAGCAATCAAAAATCACAACCATACGATTTTGCAATCTGTCACCATACCCACCTACTCCAATTCACACATAATGTACGAAAATAGCAGCATTGCATAGTGACCCTTTAAACAATAGCTCAGTACATCTTCAATTGACATTATTTTCACTCAAACTAATAAAGAAACGGTGGCGACCTCTGCTGTAAAAAAATATTATTTAATGGGTTGGTAATAACAATATCATTAAATCATTTATATCCAGCTGTGTTGCCACCGGATTTTTCGTTGTATTAGCCAAATCCATGTCAGGTAAAGAAGTATTCAGTGTACTGAGTGGTTGTTTAAAGTGTCACTATGCGGTACTTTATTTGCGGTGAGGTGTATAGTGAGATTGAGAAGTTCCGCAACTGTATAGTTATTAATTTAGTTGTGTTACAGATGTTTTATGCGAATGAATGTTTTTTGAAAGTGGTTTACCGTTTGTTTACAGTACGGTTAAACAGCTTTCGAATATCCCGACTTTCTTGTTATACTCAATACTTGTTTTCAAATGTATTACATGAACAGATTTGTTGGTTTGTTTCAATTGGGATGACAATACCATTAATATTTATTTATGCAATGCATCTTTGGAGTTTTCGGGCTTGCCATTTCTTTATTTGTGTCTTGCATAGAAAAATAAATTGCAGCTTACGATGTGATAGCCACGACTGGAATTATGGATAGGTGAGGTGTTATTGGTACTAAATGAAATTACATACTCGAAGAAAAGTTCTATATCATAAATCGCCGACTCATTTTGATATAAAAATTATAAGATTTATTATGCCAACATTAAATAAATTATCTGCTGAAAAGCAAATGCTGGGTTTGCTTGATCGTTGTTAGACACTGACAATATTAATGGAGATTATTTTCATTTATAAGGGGAAAATGCCGATGTTTACCCAGCTGGAAATAACTGATTTAATGCGTTCGCAATAGATACATAGTATTAAATCAGTTATTTCTAGATATGTCGCTACGAGCATTTTCGTTGTATTAGTTTCAAATAGGTCAGTGAAAGAACTACACGGTGCTTGTTTAAATTGTCACTGTGTAGTATGTCATTTTCAGCCATTATGTCTACATTGGTGCAAAGGGTCTCATGATACTAAGAGAACGTGCAGCTATACAGTAGCGATTGAGATATAATTATGTCAGGGATGCGTTTCTTGAATGAAATTTCGTTCGATAACGTTTTACCATTTCTTTGCATTAAGTTTAAATAATTTTCGAATATGCCGACTTTGATCATCATAGTGATATTGAATTTTCTAGCTCAAAGTTATCTAACAACTTGAATCAATTGCACAATGTTGCAGGTGCGACTATTTACTCATATAAATACAGATATGATTGTTTGAACTGTCATTTTCAACTATTATGTGTGATTAGGAATACGGTAAGATTAAGAAATTCCGCCAATACATAGTTGTGATTGTGATTTAATTGTGTCAGAGACGATTAAAGTAAGTAATATGTGTCTTTTGTTTATGTTTTCCAATGGCTTTGCACTGTATGTTTACTTTAAGTTAACATAATTTTCAAAAGTATATCATCTTTCCTCTCATACTTACTTTTTAAAAGGCATTACTGTAGCATAGAAAGAGTGGTGTGGGTGGGATTGGGTTGGGATAGCCATAGACATTAATGCAATGCAAATTTTTGGAGATTTAGAGTTTTGCTATTTCTATCTCATTTTAAGAAAAATATTTTTCTAGTTACGACGTGATAACTAAGAATGGAAAGATGGATAGTTAAGGCTATGATTATCAATAGTACGACATTAAATATATACTCGGATAATAGAGCTATACATTAAATCAAGGATTCACTTTGACACAGAAATTATTCTATTTAAAAATTAAAATATTCTCTGCTGAGAAAGGAGATCCTACAATTATTTGACCGATCTTAAACACTGACGATCTTAAGAGATATTTTTAAACTTTTTTTTTCTTCACATAACTGATCTTGTACTAAAATAGTTTCCTCTTTAATCCAGGCGCTGAGGATATTTTGACTTCAAGATAGATATTGTTTGATGCAAGTAATATTACCAGTTTTAACCATCTGTTTACTTGTAAACTGAATTGTAAAACTGGTCAATTATGCAGTAATCATAATGTTTTATGTGAGATATTTGAACTGCTGTTTGTATTTTCGGCCATTATTCATGAGCTGCGAAGAAGAGTATGGTGAGAAAGAAAAATTGCGCAATTGTTTTGTTGTGATTGTGATTTAATTGTGTCAGAGAAGCTTTATTTGAATGAAAGGTGTTTTTAATTGTGTTTTACGGTTTGTTTACATAACGTTTGAACATTCTTAATATACTGAATTTCCTGTCACACTTGCATTTTAAAATGCATTATTGGAACAGATAAAGGGGTCGGGTGGGTGGATCTAGGTTGGAAAGGCCATAGAGAGTTATTTAGGTGATGAACATTTTAGAGCCTTACGGCTTTGACATTTCTATCTTGTTTAAAAATAATATTTTGCAAGTTATGCTGTTGTAGCCACGACTGTAGATATCTGTACTACAAAAAATTCATACTCGGAAAATAATATGCATCTAAAATCATCTGTTCTTTGTGCTACTGCTGAAATGTAGATGCTAGTGTTAATTGATCGGTGTTAAACACTGATGATCTTAAGATTTTTTAACAATATTCGTTAACATATTTTACGTTGAGGATATTTTGATTTTAGGAAACATGAATATCTGAGAGTAATCAGATCCGTGCGAGCAGTGTGTACTGCTCAATGCACTGGAATGGGTTCTGCTTTTCGTTAAAATATGTAGTCTGAATCTTTCGAACTACTATCAAATACGTGCACAGTAAAAAAAAAAAAAAAAATTACAAATGACAGATAAACAGCTGAAGACTATCAAAGCAACATTCCTGCTAAATGGATTATTTTATCATCATAGAGATATTGAATTTCTAGCTCGGTGTTACTAAATAACTTGAATCAATTGCACAATTCTGCAGGTGCGACAACTTATCTATATCAGCACAGATACCATGAACAACATAAAACAAATTGTGCAATTGATACACGTTATTTGATAATCATTTGCTAGAAAAATCAATATCACTATGCGGATAAAATACTCCATCTGGCAGGAATGTTGCACTGATAGACTTAACTGTTTATTTTCTTTTGTAATGTGTGGCATAATGCATTTTCGTAGGATTTTTGCCATTATGAATTTATCCACTGGTATCGGCCATTAAATGGTGCGTGACTGGCCTCGTGTGCGGAGCGTTATGGAAGTCCAGGGTACCAGAGTAGTCTGATACGTAAGTTTAGAGTGTAACCAATGGTTCCAAACAATTGAGAAAACTTTATAGAGCTTCTTTTAATCTTTAGTTTCGAAGGTGGGATGGTTTTGCACGTTTTCCCAAGCTCTTCAATTTCGAAGGTTGGTAAATCTAGTATGTTGTCGGTCGATAATACGACTTTAAAATGGCTATAAGAGTCGCCATATTAGCTCTAAGATTGGTGTCATTTTCATGTAGGACAAACAAGACATCATCTCAAGTATGTTGGTGAAGACTTTATGTTGATATAACCATCTGTTTGAGGTGCAGCATTAAGACAACTGCCTAATTGGTTGTCATAATGGTAAACTAGATATCATAATAAGTCTTTTGGTGCAAACACAATTTGAGTATCAATAAAAACATTTTCTTCAAAACTGGCAACCATGTTGGCAACACATGCTGTCAAAGGAACATAAGTTTTATTTATTACCAACTTGACATAATAAGTCAGCTTGTGAAAATCCCCATTTTGATATCATTCTCAATTTAGTAGTAGCATTAGGAAGATTTTTCCGACGGCTTACATAATGATCTTCTTCGATATCAGATCTACGAACTGTCATTTATGAGTAAACATACATCTTAACAAGTGATTTAGTGAAGCTAGCGTGTTGTTATTAGTAATCATCTAGTAGGGGAATCATGATAATAATTTTAGCTCCCCTCCTTCGTGACCATATCTCAGATTAGCACCATCTTAAATTTAGACATGATGAACAAATGAGTGTTTTGGAGAAAATCCCATGCTGGAATAGCAGTTCAGGAGGAGTAGTGATAAGATTTTAAAGACGGCAACATGATTGGACATCAGACTGGAATAATTTTAACTTCAGACCAACTAGACATCACAAGAATTCCTTTAGTGAAAATCTCCTGTTGACATGTCTATTTTTTTAGGAGAAGTAGTGATATTTTAGAGAACCGTTAGGATGTCCGATCAAAGCCATTTACATTTAAGATGGAATGGACAGTGAGAGGTATGTGAGAAGGTTCTGACAATCTCCCAAGTAGTTTCGGGGAAGTAGCGATTACAAACCTGTGCTGATGAATGGATGAACAAAAGATGCGTGATGGACGATAGGTTGATGATGGACAACAGGCTATCCCATAAGCTCAATTGGTCTATGGCTATGAAAGCCACAAACTGCTTCTCATTTTATTTGCAATTGTAAAACAAGAATCAACAGATTCATTTCTGATTTTTCTGATGACTTATGTTTTATATCTTGTTTGCATTTAATTAATATATTTTTTTATAACTTCTAACGAACCGACTACACATTAATGTTATTGCATGAAAGGAAAAGTTTATCAAAACAATTCATCAAATTAAATCAGCTATGTTTTTGCCAATATAAATCGTCAAATAATTAGCAAGGAAATAAAGTTTCATGGTACAAGCTTTTTATAAACACACATTCTCACATACAAATCAAAATGTTCTTATGCAACAGTTACAAACTTTATGCAACAGTTACAAAATTAATATGATATGCAGCACGTACAAGGCATTTTTAATGGTACCTTTTGTAACATCACTTCAAGTTGTTTATATTTCAGCCCCATGATAATACCTTAGTGTTCGTAATTTTTCCCATTCATTCTTCATACAATATAATTAAACAACCGTCCTTCTAAAGGACTGAATCTGTGTCAGCACAACGGATTTTTAAGAAATCATGAGGTCTTTATTCTTCTTCTTTGATCTTTTCCAATTAAAGACATTTTTAAACGCTTTTGCAACATTTTATCACAAATCGAGTGTTTTTAGGAATTTGAAAACAAATAGGCTTCTAGAGTTTTCCATTTTGGTAGTAATTTTTACACATGGTCTGTTTTAATGTTGAAAGGGTTAGTGTAAACCAGCATTATGTATAAGGGTTAGTGTAAACCAGTATTACTTATAAGTTTGTATTTACCAGTATTAGTTATAAGGTTTTGAGTAAACCAACCTTAGTTAGTTATATATTATATAACAATAACGTGAATTCCAACATGTTGGATGTCATATAACCAAAGTGGGGGCGCTGCACTCAGGTCAAATAAACCCCATTTTCAGTTGGGACCATTTTCAAGTCGTAAACCTTTTAGCTGAAGCCGAATATTTCCATCCATTCTGAAATTGTGATAAGGTTTTCAAGTTTACCAACATATTGCATATGAGAATGACACCATTTTTATTTTAGTAATATCAACAAGTCATAAATGCAAAATCAATACAACCATCTCTTTCAGGAGAGTAGTAATAACAAGATAATAGATGGTCGCCATGGTCGCCGTATTGAATATTGGAAGGTCATTTTCATTTGGAAAAATTAAAACGTCAAGATGAAAATTTATGCAAAATAGTCATGCCTTTCTCCAAATAGTGCATGAGGAGTAGTGACTACAAGCACGTCCTAATGGACAACAGTCAATTGATGGACTTCCGTCCTTCATAAAACCAACTGTCTAGGAGAAGTAGCCAAAGCAAGATTTTTTAAGCTGGCCAAAGTGATAGATATTTTGGGCACCAAATCTTCACCGTTGCTACTAAACGCTGACTATATATTGTAAAAAGTGTTTTGGCGCAAACCTCATGTAAATGCAATCAACCATACCCTATATAATTCCCTCTGTACAACGAGTTTGACTGACAAAATGCAGTGAGACGATGTGTCTAAATAACATTAACCGGTAAACCTCGTCGAAGAGAGGTTTCATGCATGACACTTGGATCACAACTGCCTAAAGGCTGCAATTTGAAAGGAATTAATTAGGTCAATGATTCCGAAGTTGTAACGATCAAGGCAAACTAAATGTGAGGTAATTATTAAAGAGGATAATGATATACCATTATCAATAGAAATATAGCATTCCAATCATGAGCTTCATTTGCTGATTATGTAAAATAACAGATTCAGACAGCTATTAGTCTATTTCTTTTAATCTCATTTAATCTCTTCCGATAGTAATTTTAACTGTCACAAACGGATTGTGTTAACCTATGTACATCGTAGGTTCAGTGGACAGGTCATAAGTATCTTATGTTTTAAAGCATCTATGACATACAGGTAGCAACTAATCCGTTTCACTATCTTCATTCATTCAAGTCAAACAGAGTTCACAGTGAGTATTTTGCCTTTTTGTTGATGGCATGTTACTATAAATTTAGACCCAACCAACTTGTGTCCGAACAAGACTTGGTTCAGACTCATTAAATAGTGACTTACCATCAACATTATTAAACCACATACTTTACTGGTTATAGTGTCATTTTTCAACACATATAATGACTTGAATCTATAATGATTGTGCCACAAACAGTGGAGCCAACTGACCGAGTCAAAATACCCTCATAAAAGAATTTTTACAGATATAAATATATCAAAATAAGATACAGAACTGACACACCAACATATTAATAAACCATTATGTCACTAACAACTACCATCCAAGAATATATGAAAAGCACAATTTACATTTTGTTTTATAAAATAAAGTTATAGATACTAAACGTTACTATGATCATCCTGATCAAGGGATTGCTAATTTATAAACTAAATATTCCTTAATTTATTCCAATAGAATGTTGTCTAACTTAACAATAACTTCCTAGATCTTCATCAAATATATATGCTTTCTCCCTTAAAGCAAAAGCTTCTTACATGTGTTTGATCTATTGATATCGAGATTGGACAGGTCCGTATGCGATGATCTGAGTTGCACCTACCGAATCCTTCGACATTAGTATTCCTCTTTCAATCCTAATTAAAAATCTTACTCTAACCCTGACAACCAGGAAGCCAACATTTATAAGAACTGAAATAATAATGGTACATTATTTAAACGCTAAACCTATTAGAACCTCCTAAGCATATATGCAGAAAACAATATTATTTTGTTTTCAGTCACACAAATGAATTACTTTGATTTGGCGTAAGGATACACCAAGGCCGCAAGGCTGAGATATATTCATAAACCGCAGCAAATGAATTCTTTCCCCCAACTTTGCACTTTTGAAATATTTTAGCATTACAGTATGATAAGTTATTAAATTTTACTTTATGCACAACTTGATGATCTTGAGTTATTGTAGGTACACATTGCCAGTGTTGAAATGAGGCTTGTCTGATAACGACCATTGAGGGAGGAATTGGTGGTGTAGTAAGATGATGTAATGTCAAATTATAAGGCTTCGTCAGTGGGCACCACTTGGATGGGGGTGTTGTACATGTACCTTGAAATTGAGAGGCAGACAGGAAATTATGCAAGAGACTGTTATTAGCTTCTCACTTGCTGTCTTCATTGGGCTTGTTGGAGGATCACGGGGAGGGGAGGGCATGAACAGAACTATTCCTATTGGCTGACAATGGCAGCAGAATTCAAAGAGCCAACCAGATTAGATAATCTTACGTAACATTGCATGATCATATAGAGTATATTGTGATCAGTCACTTCTCTGGCTTTTCAAATGTACAGACAATGAATGTAGAGTTTCACTTTTCTGGCTTTTCAAAGGTACGGACAATGGATTTTGAGTCTCCGCATCAAACTTTTCTGATGGATTTGTACTCAAACGTTTCTTATGGATTTGTGCTGGATATTAATCTATTGGTTTTCCATATCGTGGAAACTGACTTTCTGTTCATCTTCCTGATTTTGCGCCATAACAGTCAAGTTGACCCTCCTGCTCGCCAGCAACGGCCAATTATAACGTGACATTACCGGAGAATTGGTCTCTGCCAAACTTAGACAAGAACTTTCTATTCCAGGCATTCATTTCAGCCCGGGAGTAACGAAATCTCTTCAATTCCTTTGTTCAGGGAATGTAGCAGAACGGTGTTAATGATAATCAAACAGTTCTCGGAACAGACAATTTCACGCATGCGCAACCGGAAGTGCCTTCAACAAATACCCTAATATTTCGACAGCGACCCAATTGTCGAGGATGGTGGTGGATTTGCAAAATACTCTGGCTACGTTATCTGAAAGAGTTTCGCTCCTTGACTGACTCTAGGAATAGTGGCACGAGGGAAGCACTAACCAATCAAGCTATTCTTTATGGCATGCAGAATCATTGCCACCGGATCTCCCCGTCATGGACAACAATGCAGTCTTAGGGAAAACAACTTCCATCCGTTCAGTGACGGTCGCAATATACGAGGCAGAATCCTTGCCATTCTTGGAGACAGTGCATCAGAATCTTCGCCAACAAATTCAAAAAGGTGCACAGATTCCTCCAGCTCTCACCTTATGCAAAGGAAATTCCAGTACACGCCACGGAACTTCCGACATTAACGCTTGGCAGTAATAAAATTGTCCATTTTGGTAAAAAAGTGCTCTTTCTCCATGTTGCATGGAAGCTTACAGGCTCAGTTGGATACACTACATCGACTTTTTCAACCACTTTAAAAACTCCACAGCACTATCCTTTTTTCCAAGTACCAGTTTGACAATTTTCATTTCATATCTTTTTGAAAAACACTATGCGGTATGCGGTACTTATGTCTCGACTATTGGCTATGTGCAGAAACTGAACAAATTCCCTGATCCAATCGATTCCTTTTTTTCAAAAACTTCTGCAAACACTTCATAAACATTTGCCGCAGACTATCACTGATAAATGTATTCTACAAAAACTCGTTCTAGTCCTGCCTAGATTCACTCTCAACGCCATCCGTGTGGCTCTATTTAAGTCTATGTTTCTCCTTGCACTTCAGGCATTCTTGCGGTTAGGGGAAATGACAGACAATCTGGTTGAGGAAGCCCAACTTTAGTTTCCTCGGGTTCAGATCAGTTCCGTTGGTTTAGTTGTCGAGTTTGCACATTACAAACACTCCAAGGGAACCCTTTTCCCTAAGTGTCATGCCCCAAAAAAGTCCAAGACAAGTGCCCTTTCCATGCGCTGCGTTACTATTTACAACTACTGGGGTGGCATTTGGGACCACTCTTTCTTACCTCTTTTGGTTGGGTGGGATTTTCCCATAACTAGGCAGGAGTTCAGCCAAGCCTTGCGCATCGCTCATGCTCTCTGGTTTTAATCCTCATTTATTCAAAACTCATACTCTTAGGATTAGGGCAGCATCAGGGTGCTAAGCATTGTCTATCAGACAGTACTATTCAAGTCTTAGGTAGGTGCCAGTCATATCCCTTTGAGAAATATATCTGCCTGAGCGATAAAATTTCAAGTTTGTAATTTTGTGCTGATTTCAGGTCGTTTTGCACATCACCACAGCACTTTCTACTGCCTGGTTCTGGATTCAATTTTCTTCTTTCAGGTCTTGTGGATGCACAGACCGATACCGACGACTACATCATATGGATACTCCACTTCATATGGGTTCATTGGAGAGCACTTCACATCATATAGGTTCATGCAAGACATGACCATCTTATAACACGTCCTTCTTCCACTGGCGTTCGGTGAAAGGGATATACAAACAGTTTTTGGATAGTGTGTGCACAGCTCGGCAGTCTCATGGGTGCACAGACTGATACAGCCATCCCCATCAAATGGCACTGGTCTTCATATAGGTTTATTGGAGAGCACTTCATATGGTTTCATTGAAGGCGTGACCATCATACAACACATCATTCTTCCACTGTCGTTCAGTGGCATGGAATACAAACATTTCTGGATATTGTGTGCCATTTTGACACAACGTGTGCAGTGCTGGTGATGTTAATGGAGAAATCAGTGGTCCGAGAAAAGAATCCTGGTGAACTGTGATAATTCTGCAACTATTAAAATCATTAACAAAGGCTGATCCAAAATACCTCTTATATGCATTTTTTTTCCAAAACTAATATGGTGTGCTGCCAAAGGACAATTCGTTATTCTGGCTCACCATATACCTGGTATGGATAACCTTATAGCTGATGCTCTTTCTCGATCTCAGTTCCGGCACTTGGTACCCCAAGCAGATCAAACTCCAGCTGTGTGCCTCCTGGCTACAGAGTTGATGTTATTTTGACACAGTATGTGCAGGACTTGTGGTGTTTATCAGCGTCCAATATTACTAGGTCAGGGTACAGAAATGGCTGCCTGTGTTTGGTGAATTTTTGGCCATGTCAGGCATTGTTATGCGTGCTTACTCTTTGCCCGTACTTTCAGAAGATATTTTGATTTATTTCGTCACATACTGTCACACCAGGGTGCAGTACGACAGAAAACAGTTCTCTACTAGATGGACGGCCCATGGAATCCTCAAATGAAGAAGCATTTGCACCATGACCTCCAGCCAAAGCACCTTGCCGCCGCTAACTCAAATACTGCTCCATACAGGACACGGGGCACAATCACGAGTTCCGAAAGAATGAAATCTTGACACCAGCACAAAATGGGTCCATTTTTTAAAAGATGGCAATGTCAGTAAAAACATAGATTTGTCTGTTGAAAATGTCACATCCCAAATCCTTGGGTAGTTGCCTGAAGAAATGCTTTGTAATGATCGAACTGTGAATTCACCACATGGCAAGAATCCAAACAAAAGCCATCAGACACATGCACTTCAGGGACAAATCCACATTGGGGAAAAAGACTCCCTCACTTAACATAACCGACAACTGCACCACCATCCTGTATGTAATAGGAAGTCTAGGCTTACTATTTGAAATGTTGTTTCTTTTCATCCCACGAAGTATACACTGCAGCATGTCGGACTCCTGGAAAGGGATAATATGCCCAGCCTGTAGGTAATGGAATCTAATCCCTGCAAGGTACAGCTTAATTGCAGAATACTGCAGCTGCAGCCTGGTGTGACAGCATTTGATGAAATAAATCAAAACATCTTCTGAAAGTACGGGCAAAGAGTAAGCACGCGTAACAATGCCTGACATGGCCAAAAATTCACCAAACACTGGAAGCCATTTCTGTACTCTGACCTAGTAATATTGGACGTCATAATTCACTGTAAATTAGTTGTTAATCATATATGTTTGCCTTGTTTCAAGAGTAATATATGTTCAGCATGAGAAACAAGTTCACCAACCTGGGTACATTCCTGTCCCTAATAGAAGTATAGGTGCGAAGATAATCAAGAAAGTGGCAAGGTTTCTTTAATAAAATCTTTAGCATCTTAAAACACTTTACAATTTAGATAAATAAACATAGCTGAAACGAATCAAGAAGTTAGCAGATAGTCATCGCAAAGCAAAGTGAAGAACCTAATAGAGGGCGTACAGTGAAGAAGTAATCATGTAAATTAAGAAAGCAACAGAGGGCAATCTAGAGTGAGGAAGCCATTAGAGAGTAAAACATTTTCGTGCAAGAAGTACCAGTGACCCAAAAAGCACTCTTAGGAAATTTAAGAACAGTGAATGATATTCAAAAGAACGGTTTAACTGAAGAGGCATTGTTTTTGTTTACCATTGTGCGTTATGTTTTAGATTCATCATAATCATATAATTAAATCGTCTTGGGTTTTGGTGAGTATTGATTCTGTTCTTCATAAGTAGCAGTCCAAATATCCATTTGTCAATTCTGTGACATAGTTAATATATGGTTGATTCGATAATAATAAACATTTCTGATTCTTGCACGGAGAATATATTTCATCTCACTACTTACACTGTACATAGGCAGTTCATATTTGTCATCAATTGTTATGGGCATAGTTTACGGTAATGACGAGTATGCTTCTTTTCTTAGAGACGTAGCCAACGTAACGTCGAGTATTCCTTACATAGGGACGTTTCTTACGGTAATGGCGAGAGTTCTTTTGTTATGGACGTGGCGTACGGTACTGTAAAATAATCGATCCATCGATTTTTATCTAAACCTTTAAATAACTATTTATTGTAAGCAAACGGGGATAACTAATGTTGTAGGTACGTTTAGCAGTACTGTTCTATTGGAAGTATTAATTGCAAGATCTCATCTCTGTGGACTATTTAAGTAATGTAGACAATGCTGTAATTTGTAAAAAAAAAAATGAAACGGCTACCTCGTGAACAAATAAAATGCCTCCAGATTTCAAAGTAACTATATATACTCCATATCACGCACATACACACGCAAAACAGAGCCAAAAGATTACACAGTCTCACCCATCCCATCACAAACGGCACATATTGGCTGAATATGTCAGCACTGGATAGAAACCCTTTGAACAAAAATTAGGTACATCTTTTATTAACATAATTCTAACTTGTACAACGAAGCATCCATTAGCGACAGAGCTGGAAATAACAAATTTAATATGTTGGTAATGATGAAAGAGTATTAAATAAGTTATTTCAAGATGCATCGCCACCGGCTTTTGGGTTGTATTTGTTAAAAAGAAGTCAATTAAAAAATACTGATGTTTTAAAGTGTCACTATGCAGTACTGTTATTTTAAGCCATTATGTGAGAGTTGGGAGATGGGTCCAGTGAGATTGATATACTGCGCAACTGAATGGTTGTGATTGTGATTTCATTATGTCAGAGAGTCTTTATTTAAATGAAAGGTTGTTGTTTTTCTTAAGTAGTGTTTTCCAGTTTGTTTGCATTAAGTCAGAACAAGTTTCAAAAACACCTGCTTTCCTGTCATACTGCAAACTTGAATTTTAAAATGCATTGATGGAACAGATAGCGGAGTTGGTGGTTGGGATTGGGTTGGCAAGACCAGAGATACCTAATTATGCAATGCAATGTTTAGAGCTATAGTTTTGCCACTCGTGTCCTGTTTAGAAACAAAAATAATAATTTGCTAATTATTATGTGATATCCACGAAAGGAAATATGGATAGGTCAAGTATTCTTATTAGTATTCAATGAAATGCAAAGAGAATGGATCTGAAATAAATCACCGACTATTTTTGACAAAGAAATTATTAGACTGATGAGACTATTAACTAAGCAATGTAAGCATAAAAAATATTCTCTGCTAAACGGAAGATGTTATGTTTATTTGATCACTGTTAAACACGACGATCTTAATATTGTCGTTATATCTTCTTTAACATAATTCGCCTTGGACCTGAACAATATGTACCATTTAAATTTAGTCAGGCGTTAAGGATATTTTGACTTCAGGATAGATATTATTATTTAATGTAAAGCAATATTGCTAATTTTAACTTTCTATTTACTTATAACTAGAAATGTATACCTGGTATAATATGCACGAATCTTAAGGTTGCCTGAGACCCATTGGAGTTGCTGCTTAAAGTGTGACAGTACAAGAGTAGATCACAATACTAATCAGGAACATCTGATGTTTTTTCGAAACGTCTTACTAGTGACAGTTCGCTGGAATGTATATTGCTTGTTGGTAAAATATGCAGCTTGTTTCCATAGAACTACCACTAAATATATGCATAGGACATTTTTAAAATAAGTAGGTGTTGGATGTTTTTAAAGCACTATTCCTTTTCATTGCATACATAATTACCCATTCTTGCCAGCAAGGAGTCTGACCAAATATTCTTCTTCAAAAGATGCACTGCATAAATAGGTGTCTACTGTATTACAATCTTAATTTGTCCCACCCGACACCGATATCCGTTCCATTAGTGTATTCTTAAAATGCAAGTGTGTTACGAATATGTAATTTAATTACTTGTGTGTTAATTTTAAATTCTTTTTTATTTTATTTTTGTATCATTACATTTTATTGTAATGATTATTTTCACGGGATCTGATATTTTTGAAAGAGATATTATGTTTATATAAAACGTAGTATGGCTCGCATAAGTATGATTTTAGCATGCCATGGTTTGTCAATTTAGTAAACACTACGCGAAAACGATTGGTTCTTGCCAAGGTCATTTTCTGGCCTACGTGTAATTGCATTGCTTACTGCGCTATTTGATGATGAAATAACCACTCCATGCTATCGTGCGTGCCTAAATGACGTCTTAATTCAGTTTAAAAATACTCAGATCCCCGTGAAATAGTCAATCGTATATATACTTTCAAGAAGAAGGATATATTTCTATTAGGTGCCGTAAAGAGTCGTATTTTTACATCTTTGGAGCTCGAGATGTTTTATCATAGATGACAGCTTGTTCAGAAATTCGTCTATTTTTTAGAATATAATAATTTATTCCCTGGAGAACTATACAAGTGATTCCTTTGTATAAATGTTTTAGGACAAAGACATTCAGTGGAAACTTATTCTACATTGGAACATTACAAGTTGTGCTTGAACGTGGAACTCTTGACATTCGTATAAATACTTCACCTGACGTCATCATCCTCCATCTTGGAACCTCGTCGAGATTCAAACTTGGAATCAGTTAAGACTGTTTAGTGATAGGACTTATATATTTTTTTCCATTCTAGGATAAATGTTTGGATTATCTTCACAAACTGTAAGTCCTATTTTCTATTTTCACCTTTTCACCCTGTTTTCTAGGGAAATAAATTATTTTTGTTAAAACTTACAAAACTTGTTGGTTTCACTCTTTTCTTTTGTTACTTTTGAACGAGCCTACACGTAAGAAGTGTCTTGAATCACTTGAAAATCAATTATAAAATGTTGAACGATAATGTACAATAACGGTAAAACACCGTCGATCCAACATTCTTTCAATCACACACGCGAACACATGCAAACACACACACCCACAGGCACGCATGAAACACAACCATGCTATTTCCAAATATCTCTCTGTACCACACCAAGTCACATAATGTCTAGAAATAATAGTACTGCATTGTGGCACTTTACACAAACACTCGTTACTTCTTTGATTGACATAATTCTAATTTGTTCAACGAAGAAGCCTTTATAGACATAGCTGGCAATAACTGATTGAATGCGTTGGAAATACAGAAATACCATTACATCAGATATTTTCAGCTGCTATGTTAACGGCTTTTTGTTGTATTATCCACACATATTTCAACGAAAGAACTATTGAGTGTTTTCTCTAAAGTTTCACTTTACAGTACTGGCATTTTCAGCCGTTATAAGTGAGTTGGTGGGAGGCGTACCGTGAGAGATTGCACACTGTATAGTTGTGAGTGTGAGTTAAATGTGTCAGATATGCTTTTTTGAATGAACGTTTTTGATTGTGTTTTACTGTCCGTTTACCTCAGGTTTAAACAATTTTCGAATATACCGACTTTATTATCATACTCTCTAGTTGTTTTTGAAAATGAATTAATGAAACAGATGAAAGGGTCTGGTATGTGGATGGGATTAGGTTGGGTTGGCCATAGATACCTATTTATGTAATGCAAGTTTTGCAGCTTTACAGTATAGCCATTTCTATCTTTAAAAATAGTATTATTTTCTTAGTGAACATGTGATAGCCACGACTGGAAATATAGATAGGTGAATTATTATTATTGTTATCATTATTATTATTATTATTATTATTATTATTATTATTATTATTATTAAGACATGACAAATATACTCTGCGGATTGAGCTATATCTTATATTACCTATTCTTTTTGACACATAATACATTAAATTGATGTAGCTATTACCTAAGTAGTAATTACATGTTAGTATAACTATACACAAATAATTCTCTGCTCAAATGAAGACACCAAGTTTAGTTGATCGCTTTTATAAAAATGACGATCTTAAGAGACCGGTTTCATTTTCTTTAGCATATCTCATCTTGAACCTTAAAAATATTTTTCTTTTTATTTAATCAGGAGTTGATGATATTTTGAGTGCCTGCTTGATATTACTTGACCTAAAGCAACATTATCAGATTTAACCTGCAAGGCTCTCAGCATTAAGATGTTTGTATTATGACTGGTACTCCTGGTGTCAGGACAATGTGATTGGGTAGGTTATAATGTCCCAGTGCTAGATATCACAATAAACTGCCACACTGCAGACATGGTAGCGATATTACTCAACAATTGTTAAAGCTAGGTTAAAAATCCAAATCACACAATTTAACCTTCTGTTTACTTAAAACTTGAAGTGTGACCGCTCCGGAGGCCTAAGTTGTTAGAGTGTCCGCCTCAGATGTGGGAGGTCGCGGTTTCAAACCACAGCCAAGACATACCAAAAACTTATAAAAATTAACACTTACATCTGTCTCACTAAGCGCGCAGCGTTAACAAGTTAGTGTTAGGACTGGTCAGCCAGGATAATCTGACTGGGTGAGACATGATGCTACATGTCTGCGGCATCATGTCCCAGTGCTAGACATCACTATAACCTGCTACACTGCAAAAATCGTAGAGATATGCCTGAACAATTGTTAAAGGTACGTTAAAATCCAAATCACACATACACCCTTAAAAGTATAACTGGTCAAATATGCAAGAATGTGATGGTGTTATGTGACCAGTTGGAACTAAGGCATAAAGTGTGCCAATACAAGAGTAAATCACAATACTTCTGATAAAGTTCTGAGAATTTTCAGAGACGTGCGACTAGTGTCTAACTGTCAGTTCACTGGAATGGATATTGCTCTTTGGTCAAATATGTAGCCTGTCTATATGGAACTACAGCTAGATATATGTACAATGAAACAAGAATGATAAAGAAACCAGCTGAAATATATCAATGTTACACTTCTGCCAAATGGAGCATTTTATCATCATATGATACTGAATTTTCTAGTTTAAAGTTATCAAATAACGTGAATCAATTACACAATATTGCAGGAGCGACAATTTAACTATATAAACACAGAAATGATGCAAAATATGTGAACAAATATATTCATATAACACCAAAACATAAAACAAATAGTATCTGTAAGGTTTCCAAATTATTTTAATGATCTTATCACTTAGGGTTATACTGTATAGGAAATATCTTTCTGAAGTTAAACAGGTGTTAGATGTTTTAAAGCAATCTTACTCCATTTCATTGCATATATGATTGCTAATTCTGATTCTGCACAAACATTCCTCTCCAAAATCTAAATTGCACAAATAGGATTTATTGTATTTCCGTCCTAATTCCTCCTACGCGACTCCGTTATATGTTCCAATAATGCATTCTGAATATACAAGTGGCCTCAGTGTCCTGAAAATCCATTAAAAGATGTTGAAATTTACTGTAAAGTAAAAGTAACATACAGTCGATCCAACTTTTATTCAACCAAGCATCACACGCACACTCGCTCACACAAAACACAAGCAATCAAAAATCACAACCATACGATTTTGCAATCTGTCACCATACTCACCTACTCCAATTCACACATAATGTACGAAAATAGCAGCATTGCATAGTGACCCTTTAAACAATAGCTCAGTACATCTTCAATTGACATTATTTTCACTCAAACTAATAAAGAAACGGTGGCGACCTCTGCTGTAAAAAAATATTATTTAATGGGTTGGTAATAACAATATCATTAAATCATTTATATCCAGCTGTGTTGCCACCGGATTTTTCGTTGTATTACCCAAATCCATGTCAGGTAAAGAAGTATTGAGTGAACTGAGTGGTTGTTTAAAGTGTCACTATGCGGTACTTTATTTGCGGTGAGGTGTATAGTGAGATTGAGAAGTTCCGCAACTGTATAGTTATTAATTTAATTGTGTTACAGATGTTTTATGCGAATGAATGTTTTTTGAAAGTGGTTTACCGTTTGTTTACAGTACGGTTAAACAGCTATCGAATATCCCGACTTTCTTGTCATACTCCATACTTGTTTTTTCAAATGTATTACATGAACAGATTTGTTGGTTTGTTTCAATTGGGTTGACAATACCATTAGTACTTATTTATGCAATGCATCTTTGGAGTTTTCGGGTTTGCCATTTCTTTATTTGTATCTTGCATAGAAAAATAAATTGCAGCTTACGATGTGATAGCCACGACTGGAATTATGGATAGGTGAGGTGTTATTGGTACTAAATGAAATTACATACTCGAAGAAAAGTTCTATATCATAAATCGCCGACTCATTTTGATATAAAAATTATAAGATTTATTATGTCAACATTAAATAAATTATCTGCTGAAAAGCAAATTCTGGGTTTGCTTGATCGTTGTTAGACACTGACAATATTAATTGAGATTATTTTCACTTATAAGGGGAAAAGGCCGGTGTTTACCCAGCTGGAAATAACTGTTTTACTGCGTTCGCAATAGATGCATAGTATTAAATCAGTTATTTCTAGATATGTCGCTACGAGCATTTTCGTTGTATTAGTTTCAAATAGGTCAGTGAAAGAACTACACGGTGCTTGTTTAAATTGTCACTGTGTAGTATGCCATTTTCAGCCATTATGTCTACATTGGTGCAAAGGGTCCCATGATACTAAGAGAACGTGCAGCTATACAGTAGCGATTGAGATATAATTATGTCAGGGATGCGTTTCTTGAATGAAATTTCGTTCGATAATGTTTTACCATTTCTTTGCATTAAGTTTAAATAATTTTCGAATATGCCGACTTTGATCATCATAGTGATATTGAATTTTCTAGCTCATAGTAATCCAACAACTTGAATCAATTGCACAATGTTGCAGGTGCGACTATTTACCCATATAAATACTGATATGATTGTTTGAACTGTCATTTTCAACTATTATGTGTGATTAGGAATACGGTAAGACTAAGAAATTCCGCCAATACATAGTTGTGATTGTGATTTAATTGTATCAGAGACGATTAACGTAAATAAAATGTCTTTTGCTTATGTTTTCCAATGGCTTTGCACTGTATGTTTACTTTAAGCTAACATAATTTTCAAAAATATACCATCTTTCCTCTCATACTTACTTTTTAAAAGGCATTACTGTAGCATAGAAAGAGTGGTGTGGGTGGGATTGGGTTGGGATAGCCACAGACATTAATGCAATGCAAGGTTTTGGAGATTTAGAGTTTTGCTATTTCTATCTCATTTTAAGAAAACTATTTTTCTAGTTACGACGTGATAACTAAGAATGGAAAGATGGATAGTTAAGGCTATAATTATCAATAGCACGACATTAAATATATACTCGGATAATAGAGCTATACATTAAATCAACGATTCTCTTTGACACAGAATTTATTCGATTTAAAAATTAAAATATTCTCTGCTGAGAAAGGAGATTCTACAATTACTTGACCAATTTTAAACACTGACGATCTTAAGAGATATTTTTAAACATCTTATTTTCACATAACTGATCTTGTACTAAAATAGTTTCCTCTTTAATCCAGGCGCTGAGGATATTTTGACTTCAAGATAGATATTGTTTGATGCAAGTAATATTACCAGTTTTAACCATCTGTTTACTTGTAAATTGAATTGTAAAACTGGTCAATTATGCAGCAATCATAATGTTGTATGTAAGATATTTGAACTGCTGTTTGTATTTTCGGTCATTATACATGAGTTGCGAAGAAGGGTAGGGTGAGAAAGAAAGATTGCGCAATTGTTTTGTTGTGATTGTGATTTAATTGTGTCAGAGAAGCTTTATTTGAATGAAAGGTGTTTTTAATTGTGTTTTACGGTTTGTTTACATAACGTTTGAACATTCTTAATATACTGAATTTCCTGTCACACTTGCATTTTAAAATGCATTATTGGAACATATATAGGGGTCGGGTGGGTGGATCTAGGTTGGAAAGGCCATAGAGAGTTATTTAGGTGATGCGCATTTTAGAGCCTTACGGCCTTGACATTTCTATCTTGTTTAAAAATAATATTTGGCAGTTATGCTGTTGTAGCCACGACTGTAGATATCAGTACTACAAGAAATGCATGCTCGGAGAATAATATGCACCTAAAATCACCGATTCTTTGTGACACTGCAGAAATGTAGATGCTAGTGTTACTTGATCGGTGTTAAACACTGACGATCTTAAGATTTCTTTTAAATATTCATTGACATATTTTACGTTGAGGATATTTTGATTTTAGGAAACATGAGCCTTTGGAACTACTATCAAATATATGCACAGAAAAAAAAACAATTTACAAATGACAGAAAAACAGCTGAAAACTCTCCTCCAACGCATGCAAGAAGATGGAAGGGGCAGGGGACGCTAACAAAAGGGAATGACTCACTGCAAAAGGCTCTCCTGGAAAGTCGTTATTTGAGTCGACCAGATAGAAAAGGCATCATCATCCTGTTGCTTATGCAATACCTTGAAACCAGTGGAGAAACATCTAATATGTCAAAGGGGGGAGGGGGGAGAAGATGCTCTCCCACGTAGCAGTGGTTCTAAAATCCCATATATTCAGGTGGAGTGGTTGTTTCATTGGGGTATTCTTGTGCCCACACATACCAACAACAAGTGACATATTATATCATGGAAACTAAATTTACGAACACAAAATATGTGGAAACAAAAAGAAGTAGTTGATATTTACCTTGAGACCAGTACTAATAATAGGATCACATGACTGAGGCATTGCTTTACAGGATAAGTCACAATAACAAGAAGAACATAAGAAAAATCAATGCAAGAACTGGAGATAAAATGTCTCAATCAACAAATGACTTAAAACGTATGAAATTCTTCAATGTAAACATTTAAATACATCAATTAAGTTGGCTTTTATTGTGTGCTCTCACGCAGGACATTTTCACTAGTCAAGGTTCCATTACATTATCCTCTTCATACCTTGGCAGACCAATAAGATATTTCAGTGCTTCAGGTCTGTGAATTTTATAGGATGTGGTAGCAAGCCATCACATACAGTCAAACTCAAGTTGCTCAAATTTGAACACTACTCCTACATGACCAAGACAAGAAGAGAACACCACTGGAATGGAATCAAATAAGGAATTTTCAACTGCTGATCCGTTGTTTGCACCAATACAAAATTTCTCTCAAATACACATCTGTATTGGATTCTCTTTGGCACGTAGTCATACTTTCGATGTTAAACTAACAAATTATCTTTCTAAAGTCAATTGCCTCCATCATTTTCGGCCAATGTATAATGCACCACTGTTACATGCTATTGGTTAGTTGGCATTACATACTAAGGGAGGAAACTCATGAAATCGAATAGATGTCACTAGGTCAAAGCACTCAAATATCTGATCAATCCACCAAAAAAATGAGGAAGATTTCCATATGCTGACAATTACTAAGGAATCAGACTGGTATCATCTTATTTTCAAACATAGGTCTCTAATTACTAACTGGAGGAAAGATAGACAAAGAATTAGATACTTAATCAGGAGACAGATGAAATGATTCCCTTAACAACAGGCTAATATGTGAAATAACAGCTGCATAGAGATAGTTAAATAAGTCCTTTTAAAACAAAAACAAATATAAAAAATTCATATAAACACAATTTTGTTTGCAGATTTTATTTTGTGAATTCTTTTTTTTTAAAACATTTTTCAACTTGCATATCTACATCTGAAACTAAAATATTAATAAATAAAGTCCAAATAAAAGCAATAGTTATCCATAATCAGTTGGAGTACATGGTCAGGTTCATTTGATCCTGGGACTTGACTCTAACCTTGAGCTGAAAGAAAAAACAACAAATAAGTACATGAAAACAGTATTTGTCAATATATTTATTTAGGATCTGATAGTTTTGGTATCTTGAGAATAATAATAAGATCATATAACATATTTCTGATGAAATTACCCATATGACAATTTTGCATTGTCCTGAGTATCACATTTTGCCTGGGAAGATTTATTATTATGCAGTGTCTCCTTTGTGAGTTCTGATGAATTTTTAGAAACAAGTGGGATGGTCGATAACCTCTGTATTCATCTCATGAAATAAATGACTTTTCCATATTGGATTTGTTACCTTGTTGTAACAAATATGGTTCACAAAGGAACAGAAACAAAACTTATTTTAGGATGTCACCTTGACTGATTGGTGTTTTTTGGTAGAGGAAGATATAAAGGGTCATATTGTACTGTGGCAACTGAATGTAAATTGTCTAACCCAAGCACTCACAGTGTAATTTAGGCAGTATTTGCTTGTCAACCTGGACCAGCCTGGTTTAGGCAATATTCTCCTATCAATCTGAACCAGCCTGGTTTAGGCAGTAACCAACGGTCAACATGGACAAGCCTGGTTTACTCAGTATTGATGAGTCAACTTGGACATGCGTGGTTTACACTGTAACGGCCTGTCAACCTGGAACAGTCTGGTTTAGGCAGTTTCCCCCATCAACCTAAACCAGTCTGGTTTAGGCAGTAATCACACATCAACCTGAACCAGTCTGGTTTAGGCAGTATTCACCCATCAACCTGGACCAGCATGGTGTAGGCAGCATTCACCAGGTGACATGGATCAACTTGGTTTAGGCAGCATTTACCAGTCAATCTGGACCATCCTGGTTGAGGTAGTGTTCACCTGTCAACCTAGAATAATCTGGTTTAGGCAATATATGCCATGCCAGTTAACCTGGACCAGTCTGGTTTTGAGTCTGGCAAGCTAACCGCTGCTTTTCACAATTCCAACTATCATTACTGGTTATACCATCCTTCTCAGGACGTATCAATTTTTTTATTCTGCTTCATACAC
>JAECUM010043400.1:0-25452 GCA_016617855.1 Megalonaias nervosa
CCCCCTTCGTGGACATCATAAAAGCAGCTCTTTGGCATTCCTGTACTACCCTTTCCTCCTTTTACCTCCACTCGTTATCACAACAAAGCACAGGCATTTTTTCTCTGGGTCCCATCATTACAGCACAACATATGACCCCCAAAAATACCAACCTTCCATAACATGGGCATCTCCACCAATGGTGAAAATTTTACATTTTCTGTTTTTTTGTCAGTTTAACAGAGCATCAGCCAACCCTCCTTACTGACAAATTCATCTAAACAATAGCTGTTACTTAGCTGTTACTTCTGTTAAAATGTAGTTGGGGGGGGGTAAAACTAATTGTAATCATGCAATACTTAACCATGGCCATTGTCAAAAGCCCTCCACACACCCCGATCTGATGCGCTGATGCAGTCATCTGTGAAAAAGATCAGCTATTTCTGCTTGTTTTGCACATAACATACCAAGGACAAGGTGAGTTGCATGAGGAATTACATCATACTGACAATTCTTCATTCTAATGGAGGATTAATGAACATCAAACAGACAGTGCATTTTTTTTGGCACGAAAAAGAAAGCTAAATAATAGCCATGGGTAAGTATTGCATAATTAAAATCAGTTTTAACCCCTCAGAAAACATGTTAAACCCACCCAACCCAACCAAACCAATCTGTCATTTACCAATTCCTTTTCTGCAAGTAACTCAAGGTATCTACCATCAACAGTTATCAAACTTTATGGAAGGTTTGCACTTTGGAAAAGGAAGGACCCTATTGATTTGGGGTCAAAATGTAATGGTCACCATGGCTGAATGAAGAAAAATGGTTTCTACACAATAACTCAAGTTCTCCACCATCCGGAGATACAATTCTTTGTGGATAGTTTGCACTTTGGGTAAGGAAGAACCCAGTTGATTTCAGACTCAAGAGGCCAATGGTCAAGGTCACTCTGAAAGTAGAACAATGGTTACCACACAATAACTTGAGTTTTCCATCATCTACAGTTACCAAACTTTATAGATGGCTATTGGTTTTAGAGGCAAAAAGCCTGCCTGCATATGGATTATGCTATTGGTTTTAGAGGCAAAAAGCCTGCCTGCATATGGATTATGCTATTGGTTTTAGAGGCAAAAAGCCTGCCTGCATATGGATTATGCTATTGGTTTTAGAGGCAAAAAGCCTGCCTGCATATGGATTATGCTATTGGTTTTAGAGGCAAAAAGCCAGCCTGCAGATGGATTATGCTATTAGTTTTGGAGGCAAAAAGCCTGCCTGCATATGGATTATGCTATTAGTTTTAGAGGCAAAAAGCCTGCCTGCATATGGATTATGCTTTTTCAGGTACTACTACAACTTTATGGTCTTAAACTAAGTAACAGAAAAGAGAAAAACCCAACAAGTTTTTTTAAAAAATTCAACATGTAATTTATTTCCCTAGAATACAAAGTGAAAATTTAAAAAGAACTTACAGTGTTGTGAATTAAATCCCAGATAGTCCTAAATGTTATATTACAAGACTGTACAGTTCCAAGTGAATTCCAGTGGTATTCCATATAAATTCCAATATTGAATGTGTTGATGTGCCTATAGTCTCAAATTTGCTTATGTGTCAATGGCCTGCAAAGTGAAATGCTTATGTGTCAATGGCCTGGAATGTTAACAGTCTTCTGATGTAGCACAGTAATAAAATCCAAAATGTCCTTGACTGAATTTACTGTAATTTAACATTAATGAATTAATCCAAGAAGTATTAATGGATACTTTGTATTTCCGGTGAATAATTGAGATCAATAAACCACCCAAATTAAAAAACTGAACACAACAAAAAACTGATTCCAATTCAGATGTTAAGATAGGAATTAGTGAAGTTTCACTTAAACAACATTGATATAATAAGCTAGACAGAATAATAGAGCCAGGATGTAGGTCTCTTTCCTTTCTAAAATATTCAAAGTGGTCAACAAGTTCAGGAATTTTCAAGTGAAAACTAATGTCCTCGACTCAGATTCAAGTAAACATGTTTACCTCCATTAATAATGATCTGAATATTTATTCTGTAATCAAAGAAAAATATTAGCTATGTATTATGTTGTTTACAAAAGAAATATCACTTGTCAGATAGACTGTCTGCTTTATTTTGGACGAATGTCAATTACAAAATAGAGATATACATTGAGAAAAGCCAGCAAGCAATACAACTTAAATATAAATAACAATACATTATAAAAATAAAAATTAGGCAATAAAAAGTCTTATTTTGTCATTGTTATTATCATCTCTTTAGTACCACACATCATATAAAGTTGTGAATATCTAAAAAAAGATGTACTGCCATGTACAAATAGTGTAAGAGTACATTTTTATATTGTAGATCTGCATGTTCTTTCCAAATTTTCTATTAATAGCAACTATATATGCACATTTCCAAGGAAACCATCTGGATTGTAAACTTATCTCACAGATTCATTATATTTTGATAATATATTTAGGTAGGTGACCAGTCTATTTAAAAAAAATGGCACCAGATGTTTAGCAAAACAGGCTTTATTGATGTGACTAATGGATATTATATGACTGAAAAATGTTAGATAAAGGGAATTTTTCAAGCATCAAAACATGTCAGATCAGAAATAGGACAAATCAATAATGCATTACAAATTTAAAAAAGAATTTGAAAGTGATGGAGTACAGCGTTCAGATAGAGCACATGATCAGCCTCATTACAGATCTTATTTATGATCATTCAGTAGACTAGTTAATGTGAGTGTTATATATAAATAATTTGTCAGTATGTTTTGTGTTTGTATTCTGGTACTAATCCACATGGAATATGCCCATTATTTGTACCAAGAATTTGAACCAGCTGGATATCCAGGTTACTAACAAAAATACAGGTACATTTTCTTTGTTGTTTACTGTAAAAATTGCATGTAATATACAAATTACACTTTTTATGCTCAGATTACACTTTTTTGCCACTTATATTAGCAATAACTATGCTTATTCCTCTCTGGGGGTTATCATGTATACAAGGATAGTTCCATGTGCACAATGACTGTGTTGTTAAAAATCACTCTAATTTAGTTGATGTCTGGATGGGTTTTTTTAACACCTGACCATTTATACCACAAGCATTTAATGTGCATTTTTGGAATTTTTTAAATGCAGCTTTAACAATTTTTCAGCCATATCACTACAATGTCTGCAGTGTGGCAGTCTATAGTAATGTCTATCAGTGGGGCATCATTCCACAGACACATAGCATCATGTCCCACCCAATAACATTATCCTGACACCAGGCTGACCAGTCCTAACACTAACATTTTAATGCTGAGTGCCTAGCAAGGCAGCTGTTAGTACCATTTTTATAAGTCTCTGGCATGACTTGGACAGGACTTCAACACGCTACCTCTCGCATCCAAGGTGGATGCTCTCCATATTGGTAGTACTCAAGGAACAATATATTAAACAGGTCATTTAACCGTTAAAGGGAATACAGAGTCACAGCCACTTCTTGAATGTTACGATAGTCACTGGTGGTTGTTTTCATGCACCAACAGGTTAGTGATGGCTGGGTTTTAGTGATCCATTGAAAAAATCACTAATGGCTGGAAAGCAGATTAACATTAATTTCGAGCCCTGCCAGAACCTTTCAGATTAATCAAAAGATGCCATTCTGCTGCCATTACTAAAAATAAATGTTGAACAGAATTTGACTAATTTTGTCACAAAGCATAATGGCATAGGAGTGTGTGTGTGTGTGATTTGGATTTTTAATGCCAGGATGACCAATCCTAACACTAACCTCTTAATGCTGAGCACCAAGCAAAACAGCTGTTAGTACCATTTTTATAAGTTTTTGGTATGACTCTGCCAGGGTTCAAACCCATGACCTCCTGCATCCAAGGCAGGCACTCTAACCACTAGGGCACCAGAGCGGTCACAGGCATAGGAGCCTTTCAGTATTTTACAAAATGATGCTGATTTGTAATCAGATACTTATAAAGATACAAATACCCTAAAGCATTTGTTTCCTTCACATGGAATTAATAGCACTGGAGAAATTGCAACAGAAAGAATCCTGATGACCCAGATTTCTTGACCAACTGCACTTGTGCTTGGCGCTTGGGCACATTTTGGTGAGGTTAGCGATATCAAATATGCTTGGGCCTCTTCTTCATGGTGTGTCTTTCTTGTTGCAGCTAACTTTCCCAGAATGGGTGGAGCTTGAGATTAAAGTTCATCCAGAACAGGATCTGCTGAATGTGATTGAAAGGTAACATGAAATTGTTATTCAGAATATCCTGCTATTGCTTTATGTTAATTTAATGCACCATGAATTAGAGCCATGTATTGAAAGTCATTCTTGCATAAATTACACGCACAGTAATATTGATGGGGTGTGTATAACACTGTCATAACCATGTATCCAGTCTGCACACAAAACAAGAGGACTGCATCAACATCTCATGTATATTGGGTGAGTAATTCAAGAGTATTATTTATTTTCTGTCTCAAAGAGAGAGAGAAAATATTGAGAAGAGAAATAAGAAGCTTTTTTCTTTCACAATACATCTTATTCACTTAGAGCAAAAGGAACAACTATACAAGTTTAGGAGAATTTTGCACTCATCATCATCACAATAATTGCTCTGTATTCTCCAGTGCATATCATTGGATGTATTGTTTTGAATATGTGTAACTACAGCTGTACATGTAATTATAGGAAAACTGCTTTAACACATTTTGTTATAAAGTGTATTTGGATATAACATGGTCCTCTTGTGGCATCCACTTCACGTACCTGCCATATTCCCAGACAGTGTTATGGGGTTTTGAGATTCAAAAAGTGTGTTTTGAGGTCCAAAAGGGGGTTAGTGCATGTGACCAGAAAAAGCGACGTCAAATTGAGAATAAACTCCGAAAGGGGATCAGTGCATGTGACCCAAAAAAGCAATGTTATCAAATTGAGAATAAGCTATCTTTTCAAATCAGCCTATAGTAATTGCTTGGAAATTCAAATCTGAATAAAAACCTGGAAATTCAAATCTGAATAAAAAAATTAACTTGTCATCACAATCAAACTAACATTAAATAAAAACATGCATCATGTTTCTGTATTTAAAATCCATTGGATTGCAAAACAGATGATTAATTTGATGCAGTCATTGCTTCTTTCAATAGTTCAGTGAAACTTGGGGGGGGGGGAGGGGGCAGTGTTTGAAGGTAATACAAGTGTCATTAGTGTTCATCTTTGTACTCACTAGAGACTGGAGGGTATTGTTGTCCTAGCTTCCCAGGTGGATTCTCAGCAAATCAGTTCAGTTGTACCTGTCCCACACACTGAGGATTTAAGTGAAGCAATGCAATCGGACTCTACTGATTTTGGAGGAACAAATCTTCGTAATTTGGAAATTATGAATAATCTGGACCAGAAACTTTCACATTTGCAACAACAAGAAAAGAATGAACTAAAACAGTTATTACTTGAATATGAGCAATTTTTTCCTGATGTTCCTACAAGAACAAATAAAATCTACCATGATGTTGAAATAGTAAATTTCACACCTGTGAAACAACACCTACACAGGATGAACCCTCTCAAACAGGAATGTTTGAAAAAAGAAATTCAGTATTTGCTGGAGAATTATTTCATAGAACCAAGTAAAAGTGACTGGAGTTCACCATGTATCCTTGTTCCGAAACCAGATAATACTTCAGATAATACTTTCTGCATGTGCATTGATATAGAAGGTGAACAGTGTGACTAAAATAGATTCATTTCCATTACCAAGAATTGATGACTGCATTGATAAAATTGGAAATGCAAAGTATGTCACCAACTTTGACCTTCTGCAGGGATTTTGGCAAATTCCACTGACAGAAAGGGTGAAGGAAATTTTGGCATTCGTGACTCTAGATGGACTTTATCAATATAAAGTGATGCCATTTGGGATGAAAGCTTTGCCAAGTACTTTTCAACATTTAATGAACATAATTACGTCTGGTCTAGATAATTGTGATGCTTACATCGATGATGTCATCATCTACAATGACACCTGGAAAGATCCTTTAGCAACAATTTAGAAATTCTTTAACAGGCTCACTGATGCAAGTTTAACAATTAATTTATCCAAAAGTGAGTTTTGCCGTACTTGTGTAACATTTCAAGGACATATCATGTGACATGGACATGTTAAACATATAGATGCTAAGGTCAAGGCTATCTCTGAATTCCATTTGTCTATCAGTAAAAAAGCAACTGATGCGATTTTGGGTATGGCTGAATACTATCAGAAATTTGTTACAATTTTTCCATAATTGCTGAACCCCTGACAAATTTATTGAGCAAAAAAACCAAGTTTCATTGGTCTGAAAAATGTCAGGAGACATAAGTTAAAGGCCATATTTAAGAGTGCACCAGTTCTTGCAGCTCCAAATTTCAGCCAATCATTTAAACTGTCTGTTGATGCAAGTGATGTTGGGGTTGGAACAGTATTGATTCAAGAAGATAAAAATGGTATTGATCATCCAGTGTACTATTTTTCTAAGAAATTAAATAAGCACCAGAGAAATTATTCCACAATTGAGATGGAATGTTTGGTTTTGATATTGGCAATACAACACTTTGTTATTTACATTAGTTCAGCTCCTTCTCCGATTATTGTTCAGTGATCACAACCCCCTTACTTTCATTGGCAAGATGAAAAACAAAAGTCAGAGATTATTACGGTGGAGTTTGTTGTTGCAGGAATATAATATTGACATCAGGCACATCAAGAGAAAAGACAGCTTAATAGCAGATGCACTTTTGCATGTATAGAAATATATTGTTTCATGTATACTTTGTGTCATTCATAAGATTTCATCTTATGTTTTGGGTTTTTTTTTTACCACATGTATATTTGTCTTATAATAAAAAGAAAGCTTTATTGTATAAATCTGTCTTTTTCTTTATGAGGGGAAGTGTTATGTTTATTAAATTTAATTGTTTGCTTCTTATCTTTGAATTTTTTATATATTTCATTACATGCTTTTGTAATGTAACATTGTATGCTGGACTTGACCTTGTCCAAAACCGAGTTCATTTCTGCTTGACCTGATTGACTTTTTTCCTTTTTTTATTTCATTATGTCAACAACTAATACATAACTAAGTTATTCTCAGTGTGTACAGTATGAGCTTAATATCAGGATTATTATTCAGGTAAACAAGAAGAAGTCAATATGTTGATTTGGGTCAGGGTTTTGGAGATTCGTAAGTGAATTTTACAGGTTATTGAGTTCTAAGTAAACAGGGGTCATTAGATAATTCTAGAAGGTTATTTTTCATTAGGTAATTTTTTTCTTCTTTAGAAAATGCTAATTGTGACCTGAGGTCAAATAGAGAGTATATAATCTTGTGATTGTGAGGATTTGGTCAGTTGTGCTTTAACATCTAGCACCTTCTAGTTGTATTATGTTGTGACCAGTTTGGGCTGAATTTTATTTTCTTCAAATTATTGAATTCAAGTGATTATTTTCTCTGGAAATACAAAAGTGCTCTGATAAAATTCTTGGATAAAGACATTCACTGAAATTTATAATATATTAAAACCTGGAATTATATTGCTGTGATTCAAAAAAAGACTGCTGACACATCAGCACTCAATAAGCTTTAACAGACACATCATCACCTTCAGTTTCGGATCTCTTTGGGATTTTTTCTGAATTTTATTCAGGACTTTAAATTACTAGGACTGGTGTCTTTAATTCTTGGATTATTTTGGGATTTAATTTGCAATACCGTAAGTTCTTTTTTCTCATTTTCACTTTGTATTCTAGGGAAATAAATTATTTGTTAAATTGTAAAAAGCTTGTTGTCTTTCTCTCTTTTTTGTTACTTATTTTAAGAGCATAGGCTCATAACATCACCTGCAAACTTCACTTTGACATTGCATTCCTAGCATATGGCAAGGTTATCAGTTAAAACAAAATATTCACTTTTCTTGGAGAATATCTGCCAAAAGTGATGTCAGAGAATTGATTTTGCTTTTTTGTTTGATACCATCTCATGCAAGACTTGCAGCTCCATGTTCATCTTTTTGGGTTGTTGTCATGCAACAGGCAAGATACACAGTTCAGGGCATGTTCTCTGCAGACACAAAATTCAGAAATCTTTTTAGGGTTTTGAACAACAGACATTGAAAGAGACAAAATATTCAGACAAAACAAATGAGGGTTTAAGTTGAATCTCTACTGTTATACCATGTATAAATATACTGCAAAAACAGGTTCATTGACGTTGTTTTCAGCCCAAGGAAGATAACTGTTACAACTAGTGCACTCTTAGTAGACAATCATCTGCAAGGCCAACAAGAAATTCATTATGCACACTAACGATTAAATTTTGGTCAAAAGAGTTAGTCTGACGCCTAGAAACATCCGTAGACCCTATGATGTAACTTGTTTGCACTTCATTGATAAGACTAGATTATATCAACGAATTCAGAAACCTAGCTGGGTTATGCCCTGCTATTTGGTAAACGTTCTGTCCTTTGTCCATATATATAAGTTGATGCTGACTATAAGACGAGGCCAGATCAGTACCTCGGCTTCGTCTTTTTCACTTCATTCCATACAACACCGCAAATTTTATCATATCTGTAACTCTGTAAACTAATAGTACCTAATTTGTTTGAAATGAAGTATTTTAAATGAATTATGTACTTTTACTTACATTTAATGATCCTAACCTGAAAATTTATTGAGTTACAATAGGATAAAATTTGCAATACTGTGAAGAATGAAACTATAGTACCGTCAGGTTTAATTAATATTAGTGGTATCACCATATGCTATTTCAGGTTAACAGCAATACGGAAATTGCATCACTGATGTTTCTTACATGATCTCTTCCCCAAAATGAAATACTTTTTTTTGCACATTATTTTTTGTACTTTTGGAGATTTTTTTAACATTTGAAAAATTAAATGACATAATCCAAACCTAAGTTAATTTGGAGTATAAGACGAAGCCTGGATTTTCTAATAAAAAATTATCGACTTATAGGCCGGTAAATATGGTAAGTCTTAATACATTATTTTTTCATCTCAGAATTGAAAAAGAACTACCCAATATAATATTGAAATAAAGCAGTGCAGAAATGGAAATTAATCAAGGCAGATTGGAAAATGTTTCTGTTCCTCCGTGAATCAAATTTTACAGTTGTTTGCTTCATCATTGTAGTAGATAAAGTACCCATATTTAAAAATATACTCCAGGATGTTGCCAAGGAGACAAAATTCCCTAAGCTTAAGTGGACATTATTTAGTTTATTCTGACTTTGTGTTCCAACAAGGTATCATTGATACATGTTGTTGCTTGTTATTCCTGCATATTGCATATATATTTCCACTCATTTTTATAGCAAGTGTTGTTATTTTGAATTTGGGTCCACTCTGGAGTATTAATTTCCTATAATTTTTAAAAAAAATTTCATCAGTATTGTCTTCTGAATTCAACATAGCGATGAAATGCAGCAGGAAATGCATGAAACATGCCTCACATGTTGTATATGTTCTTTGTCCTCTATATGCAACATGTACAGTCTTTGGTCAGACATTGTCAGGTCTACATTATTACAAAAGAGCATTAAAAACAGAGAAAAACATGTAAAGTCTTGACAAGAAAGAAGAATGTGAGATTTTGAGCCTTCATCCTAAGATGGCATCAATTGTGAACATAGTGGGAATGTCACAATGTTTCCCCCATTGCTGACAGCAACAATTACATCATTAGATTTGGAGGACAAAGGGGCTGCAGAAATGCCATCACCAATTTCAACGCAAACAATATTTAAGCAGCAGAAGGATCTACTGGTGCAGGAGGCAGTGATGCAGTTATTATAATTGGGGCAGTTTTTGCCTGAATGTCCATCACTATCCACAGATAATTTGGACCTCGTTTGGGAGTGCCCCCACCATTTCTGGGTAGCCCTGTGGGCACAGATCCCCCTGCATGACTGAGCATGGCTTTCGGCCCTACAGTTCCATTCAAATGGGTTTTTATCTGATCTAGATAATTCATTTCAGAGTTCTTTCATACTACCGGTATACAATACCATTCTGGCAGCTGACCAGTCAGACAGCAACTGAGTTGACTGTCCAGCTGGCAACCAAACCAAATGTCCAGCTGGCTGTCCATCATACTCGCCAGTTGTCAGTGGCAGCAAACTTGCTTAGCCATTCCAATGGGTGAGTTATTTATTTATGGATTACCCTTTGAACTGATACTATAATACTGTAATACCTCAGATGATGTACAAGATAAAATTTAACTTCTCAATCATTATGCATTGGGTAAGTACATATACCGGTACATGAATCAGAATCGCAAAGCCGCTGATAACATCATGGATATATGCAAAAATGCAAGGACCTCACCTTTTATAGTTTTTGGATCATATTATTACACTTTCAGCCATCCAATAATGTGATACTGGTTTCATGTCATCCTCATTAATTTTGAATAACATTGCATTTTTCCTTGCATCGACAACGATGCGTTAGTACCTCTATCCTTAGCAGTTGACCTAATTCAGGGCCATACCATGCTAAATAGTATACCACTATACATTGTTACTGTATTCTTTGAGGTATGTGTATGCTAGAAATTGTGATAAAAGTCGTATAAGTGAAATTTTTAATTCAGGCTGTTAAAATTGTATTCTTGGTAGAAATGATGATAATATGTAATTTTAAAGATGTTTTATAAAAATTATTTAATAAGAACATAAGATATTTGAATGTTATGTGTAGTTACAGTCATATTTTAATCTGTTGCTCATAGGTTTATGTGAAGTTCACTTAGAAGTGAGAGCACGTCTGCTTGAGTATAAAAGCTGCAAACATTCAGTTTTTTGGCAGATCAGTGTCAGACTGAACTGATTCTCAGTGGGTGTGTAGGGAGGAAGGGAAATTTCAGAAACTTTTCTGTAGACATGACAAAAAGGGGTAATTTAAATGGTATTTAGAGTAAGCTGATAGAAATCAGAGTATAGTTTGAACTGAGAAAAGTGTTAGAGAAATTTGTTGTTTAGTTAAGGAAGAGTTGTCATGGGAGTAAATGGATCAGTAAGAAATGAAAAATTAAGAGTTACAAAGAAAATGAATTATATATATGCAGAAGTTTTTATTGAATCATGTTAGGTAATATGAAAAAGAGAAAAAAGTAAATTCCTTTTTATCTATATTGCAGAATTTTGTAAAATACTAGAAAAGTTAAGTTTGCCTTGCATATTTAGGGTGAAGTACTGGGAATAAGCTCTGCTTCACCATTTTAATACCTGTTTAAATTTTGTCATTTTATTAGATATTATTAGTAAATTTCACCAGTAAAGGAAACTGTCTCTTCTGGTGATCTGACTTGTAACATGCAGATATCTACAAAATATGCTCCAATATATCTCTTCATTTTAATAAATTCAATAGAAATTTGAGTCATCTTTGCCTTTGCTTGCCTTCCCCATAGTTACTGCAGTCATGGAATTTTAGTCACTTTTATAACACATTACCCAGTTAATAGCTCCCTTGTCAATTCATCCATTCCTCCTTCACATCTTCCATCCATTCATCCTGACCTGACAAATATTGGGTGGTAGCACCTTACAGTACATTTAGGGACAATATTAGTGCTTTGTCTGTGCAACAGGGAATATTTTACATGGACATGGACATAGGTCCTGATAACTTGCACAGTGAGTGTGGGCATACCTTGGATGCCCTAAAAAAACTCAGATGCAACTATATAATGGATTCAGTTTAGGTTCAGAGTTACTGTAGAAGAAATGTAACAAGTGTTACCAGTTCCAAATGTCTACCACTGCCAACTACAACCCAAGCCTATAAAGTCAAGGTGTCAGTAGTCCTGGAAGATGAGGAGGAACATCCTACTTTGAACCTACTGCCACAGTCTGCTAAAAAAGGAAATTTCAGATTGTCTGTCAGAAAAGATCCATGACCAGGAATATATTAAAGTGTTTTTCATTGTGTCTGTATAAAACACATTCTGACTTTTTTTATCTAGGATTCCAACACTAGATAATAATATCATGGCAATGAATATGAGTACTTTGCTGTTCTACAAGGTGGACAAGAGTGTCTTTCATTCTGCCTCAAAGCTTGTTCAGAATAATGTGATGATATCTTCAATGTTGAATCTAGCATCACTATTTTGCAGCTTTCTGACAAAGCAGACAGTGACTATGCTTAGGAATCAGTGGCTAGGAAGGATTGATAAGATCATTAACAGGGCTACACACAATTCTGTGGCTGAATCTCGGATGGCCACTGTCAACCTAAATTTGATGAAATGAGATAGCTGTTTTTACTTGTCATCACTCAAATTGTACTATTCCTTCGCATTCCCTTACAAAAATGGTACTAACAGCTGCCTCGCTTGGCGCTCAGCATTAAGAGGTTAGTGTTAGGACTGGTCAGCCTGGTGTCAGGATAATGTGACTGGGTGGGACATCATGCTACATGTCTGTGGCATGATGCCCCAGTGCTAGACATCACTATAAACTGCCACACTGCAGACATTGTAGCGATATGACTGAAAAATTGTTAAAGCTACGTTAAAAATCATAATCACATCACATCACATCCTTTGCACTCCATGCAACACCATTGTGGAGACTGTTAATATTTGGTGGTAAGATAAAGGAAGTGAGTAGGCAGGCAGCATAGGAACCACTCCTCCAACTGACCATGGCTGTTATTTTGACATTCTTGCCAAAACATTCTCAGCCTCAAAGACAGAATGACAAGAGGCCAAATACTGCCCAGAAACAGGAACAATTTCAGCCTCAGTCAAATTTTAGGAGACAATGGGCCCCGCAGTGTAGGAGGCAGTTTAATGAAGGGGATAAAAACAAGTTTTTTTTCTATTCCCAAGCCTCCTTACAGCTACCACTGACTCATTATCCAAATCACCTGCAGACAGCCTACTGGTTTGCATCAAGTTTCATTTCCACCAGCACTGGATTGATCTGTTTTTGCACAAAAAAATGGGCAATCCAAGTTCTTGTTGGGCTTCAAATTTCATTTATCTAGCCCCAGACCCCTTTCATCTTCTTCCTTTATGATGTATGTTCTGTTAGATTTGGAGAAAACTGATATTATGTCAAAGGAGATCAGATTGTTACTCAGCATGCAGGTGACGGAGATTGTTTAGAATCTGAACTCTACTGGATTTCATTCCAGGCTCTTTCTCGGGTCAAAATCCAGCATAAAGCCCAGCCCAATCATTGACCTCAGCCATCTCAATGAATACTTTGCAGTGCTGCAGTTGAGGATGGAAGGGATGAATTTATGATTAGTCTAGGCTTGATTGATGCATATTTCGATGCCCCTGTTTACTGAGTCATTTATCAGTTTCTTGCATTTACATTATGTCTGAACATAAACCCTTGGGCTTTTACAAAAATTGTCAACTGTGTAGTCACCCAGTTCTGGTCGACTTTGTCAACAACACCTGCTATATATCTGGATGACATGCTCCAGAAACACATGGTAAGTTCGATTCAGGTGAAGGGCAGGAACAATCTTCTGTTCTTTTTAAGGTTACCTATGCATTTTAGTGAACTGGGAAAAGTTTTATCTCCACCTATCCCAGTGTTTTGTCCATTCAGGCATGGAGTTTATCACTAATTTCAACAACGTCCATCTACTTCATGTACAGATGTTATGGATTATGGAACTCACTGGGTCAGTTTTGAACAGGGAGTAGATTATCGTGAGAGAGTTCCTGGAACTCCTTGGCTTGCTGAATACAGCATGAGATCTGATTCTACTCGGCTGCCTTTTCATGCACCTTGTGCAGATGGCCTCTTTTTCCAGTGGACATGATCACAAAGTGATGATCTCATAAGAAGTAGTAGTATTCCTGCATCAGCAGTTGAAAAAGATTGATTCGTGGTGGGGATTCCTCTGGAAAAAACCCAACCAGAAATTACAGTTTGACTATGCTTCCCAATACCAGTATGTATAGTTAGGGAGCCACCTGTTACCAAACTTAAACACAAGTCTGGCAAGTGGGGTCTATATGAGTTACATATCAACCTTCTAGAAATGAAACCTATCAGAAAGGCTTTTGATGTTTGGAAGAACCAGCTCTACTGTCCTTGTCATGTCAGACAATTTGGCAGTCATGGCTTACCTCCTCAAACTTAGGGAAAAGATCACCCAGCCTTTGCATTCTGGTTTAGAAGATTCAATGCAGGTGCTCCAGCTGCATATAACCATACAAATCATACATATTTGCAGGAGGCTTAAAATCCTGGCCAACTCTCTGTCAAGAAATTGCCAGATCCTTCATGCAGAATGATACATTAAGCAATTCTTCTTTCATTAGATCTGCACCTTTTGAGGGCATCCAATGATAGACCTCTTTGTAACAAGGTCAGATCATCAACTGCCCAACTTGGTCCATAAGCCTGGGTCGTAGATACGCAGTCACTTGAGCCTTCATCCCCCAAACTTCCTCAAACAGCTGCATTCCATTTATTTCATCCCTGTCCAGAGCATCTCCTTCCTCATGCCTGGCTGTAATCAGGATAGTTCTGTGAAAAAAGGAATTTCAGCTGCCGATTGTGGACAGAATGTCATCGGCTTGAACGCCCTACACTTTGAAGGCATATGAGAGAAAGTGGCAGATGTTAAAGTACAGTGGTCCCCCTCTTATACAGCCCACTCACCCACCAGCAGCCACCTCCTCTACATTGCCAGTGTTCTTGGCACTGAGGAATTGTGCAGAAATATACCCCACGTAGCGGGCCACCCCACTGATGTTGCATGCATCCAGCATTTTAGGCCAGAAATAACATATTTACTCCTCACAAGCAGCCACATTTTATCTAATGATTCCAGAGCCAATATTTTAATTTATACAGTAAGGTAAGTAATCCAATTACATCTACTGATGTCGGTTTCCCAATGTACCAATGAAGTTAATATTATGTCAGCATCTATAAATGCTGACATTTACAGGAAATGTGCTTAACGTTGTTGTAATAGAGTTTTTCTCTTTAATGATTACTGATTAATGGATTCACACACAAAGAGGGGCCCCAAGTGGCCGAGTGGTCTAAAGCGCTGTCCGTTACGGATCACTGCCATCTCACCTCTGTCTGCGTGGGTTCGAGTCTAGGATTCGGCCAATGTGGATATGTGAGAAAGCTTTTCAGTAACTTCTTGTGGGTTGGTGGTTCTTTCCGGGGTTTTCCTGGGTTCTTCCTCCACCATTAATACTGGCTGCCATGTATAGCCTATTGTGTGCTGAAAAATGGCGTTAAGCCCTACAACAACAACAACAACAACAACACACAAAGATAAATTAATCTTGAACAAACCATGGTACATACAAAGACTGATAAATCACATGACAATATCTTATCACTTCCTTTATAAACAAGTCATTTAATGTACTCTATAAAAGTTTTGTCTGCATTAAATTGCAGTACTTGACAATTAGCAACATTAGAATAAATTGTCGAAATACTTAACACACCATCATATAAATGGAAAATTATTACTTGAAAAGAAAAAGCAAAAGTTGTTCAACTCAATGACAATGGGGAAAGTTCAAGAGTTCTTGCCAAAAAAATTGACGTTGGAAAGACTCAAAGATAAAACTTGTTAACAGATAAGGAGAATATTCTGCAATAGTAGGAAAATGGAGTAAATGGAAAGAGAATGATTTTAAATGCCATGTGATGTTTGTACAAAGATATAGATGACATTTTTGAATGGTTTTGCAATTAGTGTGCCAACAACACCCCACTTGCAGTTCATGCTTAAGAATAGAGAGACAAGAACTTTTTGTTCCTTTTAATGAAGATGTTACATGCTTTGAAGTTACATGTAGCTTTCTTTCTACTTACACATACTTCTCACAAATATAGTCTCCGTCTGGAAGGCCACCCATCTTATGCAGCCACTTTCCCAGTGCAGAAGGGCTGGCTGTATAAGAGGAGGATCACTGTACTGGTGCAAAGTCAACATCATCCCTTTGAGTGCCCCAAACCTACAGTTGACTGATTTCTTTCTATGGCTGTCCAGAGAGAAAAAATGAACCCCTATTTATTATCAGAGTTTTCAGCATGATTAAAGATCTATCAGACCTACTAAAAATTTTACGTGAATAGACCAAAATCTCTCACCCTGTTGCCAAAGTGGAATCTTGTGGGTTTTGAATTAGCTCAGTTCAGATCAGTTCAAGACTTTAATAAGAACCTCACAAAAGTTGCTATCATACAAGACGTGATTTCTGATGGCCATAGTTTTGGCAGGGTGGGCAAGTTACATTACAATTATAATGGATCCAAACTGCCTTCAGTTCAGATTGGATGATTCTGTGATCCTAATGCTGCGACCAGGCTTTTTAGCCAAGAATAGGCCGCCTCAAGCAGCAAACAGAGATTCATGCTCTTGCTCATTTGATGCATTTAGAGAAACAACCATGTAAAACTGTGTCAGTGCCATCTGTTATGTATATTTAATTTGCATTGTTTATTAGGTTTTGGGTGTTTTTTTAGTTAGTCTTTTTTAGTTTTTTTTATTTAATTATATGCTGTGGGTTATGAAACATTGTCTCTAGAGGCTCACCTTGCCCAAAATCAGTGACAGTTTTGGTAAACAACTTTTTTATTTCAGAGTGAGGATCATTAAGCTGAGTCAAGGACATTGTATTTTTTTTAATAGCTATACTACATGATGACTGTCATATGTTTTATTATGATTTTGGTGAGAGACTTTCTAATTATTACTAAGATCTTTCAATTCCCTTTAGGATAATGTACTTTTGACCATCATCCGGGGTCTTGTTTTGCAACTTTGTTGGTCATATAACTGATGTTTTATGAAAATCTGTCATTTATGCTTTAAGATCTAGCAGAATCAATTTGTATTATTGTTGTGACCAGTAGTTTATTTGGGCTGGAATTTATTTCTTCAAATTATTTAATTCAGTGATTATTTTCTCTGGAAATACAAAAGTGCTCCGATAACATTCTTGGAAATAGAGACTTGAATTTATAGTGAAATACAAACAAAAGGATGCATTCTTGGATTTTTGTATTATTGAGGTCCAGTAAAAGACTGTTGGCACATCAGCATTATACAGGTTATCACAGACACATCATCACCTTCATTGTTGTACTTACTTTGGATTTCCACTAAAGTTTATTCAGATCTTCAAATTATTAGGACTTGTGTATGTAATTCTAGGATTATTTTGGGATCTATCTCACTATACCGCAAGTTCTTTTTTCATTTTCACTTTATATTCTAGGGAAATAAATTATTTTTTTAATTTTACAAAGCTTATTGTTTTTCGCTCTTTTCTGTTACTTATTTTAAGAGTATAGACTCGTAACAACATCAGGCATTACAGAGAAAAGTTGTGGAACAAGAAAGTGCCTTTTTTCCTTGAGATGACCAGAAAAGAGGACATTATCCCACAAGCCCTGTCATTGTGGCTGTGTGGTTTGTATGCTTGGTGTATTGAAGTCTCAAAAGATCAGAGTCACCTTATGAAGATTTCAGCCTCTGAAATCAGAATTATCTCTGAGAGCCTTGCTTTTGAACATAACTTTCTTATCCAAGACATAACAGATGCTGGTGATGAGCTTTGCACAGAGAACCTTGAGGGGTTTTTTTTCTTTGGAATTTAGTGTCACAGGGACAAAATTTGAATATGATGGGTCTAGTTGCTGCTGCCTAGATGACTACCAGACCCAAATGACATCTGAGCACAACCTCCTCACGAGTCATAGTTGATCACTGTCATTGGATTCATCTGTAAAATTTAGCAGTAAAAAGTTTTTTTAAAAATTATCTTCGCTGGGTATAGTTGCCAAGGATCATATGATTGTCAGTTGTGCCACATTCAAGTTTGAAGAGCATATAGGGAGTCCAACCATTCTTCAGTTAAACAGTACCCATGGCAGAGGTGGGAGGCTCAGCATTCCCTCCTCCTATTACTTATTCTCCTGATGTTAATGTGATCAGAGAATGTATTTGAAGGAGAAAGCAAATTATTTAGTAAATTATATTTCCCCAAGAATATTTGCCTGCTCAGATTATGATAAAACCCTCCCAGGCCCCCTCCCATCCCCAAATGTGAGCATCCTATTCAATGTATCATTCAGTTTAAAACTGATGCCATTTCGTGGTGTCAGGGGAGGTAATGGGTAAGAGTTCCTTCCCTTCATCTATATGATATGTAGACAGAAGAAACAAATTTTTAAAAAATTTTTTGAGGAACACTGGATTCAGGAGGTAGCAAGGTTTTTTTTTATGTTAATGTAATCAGGCAAATATTCTAAAAGAAACATAATTTAAGAAACAACTAACATTTTTTTGACATAAAGGATTTCGGAAATAAGAGAGGTCCCAAATTTATATGGCCTATATTTTGCCAGACTAACTTTCCTTCCACCTATATACCGTACCTCAGTGACAAATCTCGATATGCCCTAAAATTAACACAAGTCATGATAAAGACAGATTTTGAAACATACCAGGTCATGCTCGAGTTATAAAAGTCTTTAGTGAGATTGACACTTGACTATGGTTTGATTATGTACACATCAGCTTAATCTGATACAAAATTCAGAAAGGACTTTGTGTGGGAGCATTTAGAACATCCCCATCAGAAATCATATATGATGAGACAAATAAAACCATCACTTCACCTCAAATGAAATTGACTTATCAGTATACTACCCAGCGATCTAATCTTTCATGTGATGTAAATTCATCCTCACCAAGAAGCAACAACATTTAATGTAGCAATCACCATGTTGGTTATCAGAACCCCACCAAAAAATAATATTTGATCATTGACAATTCAAGAAGTCCTCAACAACTACTCTAATTTCTCAGAATAAACTCTGTGTAATCACAATCTTCTAACATAGCTGTACATCCCACCCCCATACCTGTAAACTCTCACACTGGGAGAAAAGCTCCCGATTTGTTGGGTCATTCCAGAACTACCTCCCAGTCTCATAATATCTCATGATTTTTGCAGAGAACTCCCGATTTTTACATTATGCCGCCGATTTTGTATGCAATCCACAGAGGTCATGTTTCGTCTTATCACCTGTTTATTGTGATGTTTTTCTATGCCACTACCGGAAATGCATGTACATAATGACTGGTAAATTGTTGTTCTAAAGCTGTGCAGTGTACCACATTGCAGCAGAATAAATTTGACGATTATGATACCAGTACCATTGGTGTTGAGCATTCTATAACTGTGGATCAAATGCATTTGTTTCTTCATTTGTTCCTAGTTGATTTGAAATATAATATTTTGAATTCAAACAGTGTAATGTTCTCATCAGAGGCACAGTTAGGGACATATTTTTTTTTTACTACTGTTAGTCTATAATGGTAACACTAACACTTAACATGAATTTTGATCCATGTCCAGAGATCATGGCAGCGGTAAAAAAGGCATGTGTTTCCTACAACAACAACTTAAAATCTGCATCAGAGGAGATTTTGAAATAAGATCATGGCCACTCTGATGGAACTGGATGATTGACCAGTATGAAGATTGAGAGGGTTACAAGTTAGGATCATGTGAAGTCTGTTTGGCTTTGGCCTTTGTATGTCTGAAATTTTTATTACAATTTTTGTGTGATTTAAATATATTTATTCATAATATTTGATTAATAATATTTAATGTATTTCTCAAATCTGTTTTTGTGCCATAATCATAATTTTACTAATAAAAAACTAAAAGTTAAATGTTTTTTTGTGGTATTTTATTGAAAATGGGCAATATTTAAATGCTGTGAAAAAACTCCCCATTTTTGGTCCTGGTCTCCCTAACTGTTATTCAGTCTCCCTACTTGGCTTTTGAAAAGTGGACAGGTGTGCATCCATTTACAGAGACAGTTAAAATGAAACAAGGTAGCAGCTGCCATTACAACATTCCATGGCACCATCTTGAGCCGGATACCAGATAAAGCCTCCATTTGTACCACAGAACTTAACAGACATATTCAGAACTTTGAACTACATTGAAACCTCTCAAAAGCAAATTTCTTCATCCTTGGATTCCTTTTCCATGCTGGAAGCCTTGTAAAATATTAAAACTGACAACCTGTCAGTATCGTAAATCTAACAATATTATATGCATATTTAATCATGAAAAGTATTCTGTACTATTATTGACTGTGCTGACCAGGCATGGGCAACTTCCTCAAGAGCCCAGGATGCATAAGTTAAAGCTACACCCTATGATGTACATGATTGGATAAAACCAGGTCACAGGCCATATGGGACCCATAGACCTAATTTTGCCTATGTCTGGTCTAGACATATTGGTATTACAGGTAATGAAATGGCAGATAAAGCAGCCAAAGCTGCCCTGTAGTCACCCATTTCAGAATGGTATATTTCACATACTAACTTAAAATTCTAAAATAATTAGTATGTTGTGTATATGTAGCAAATATATGGAATGAAAGCTCCATAAATAAGCTTTGTAACATCAAAACCCATAATTGAAGAGTGGCTTCTCTTGTATAGAACAAAATCAAGGAGATGAGGTTGACTGTGCACATAGGTCATTCATACCTTGTTAAAGGTGAACCACAACAAGAGTGCATACTACTTCATCAGTGTCCACTGACAATGGAACACAAGTATTTACTTGTAGGTGTGAACTCTTTTAGGAATCTTTATGATGATGCCAGAGAAAATCTTTAACTTTTTGAGGAAATTTGTGATTATATTAAAAAAAATTATTCCTACATTTTAAGAATTTTATATTTTTACTTTCATTTTTTTTATGCCTTTTACAGATATTTAGCATCTTTGCCTTTCATATGGTAGTATTTCATGTTTGTATTTATTTGGAACAATTTATCTTCCTGAATTCTTTTTGTAATTCTTTAAATTTACATTTTTAGAACTTGCATTCTCCTTCCTTGTTACAGGTTTAACCATTATACTTGGGCAGTATATAGAAAATACCTCCCAATGGAGGAGAAAGATGGTGGTTGTAATAATGACTACAGACTTGCTGCCAGACTGATCTTGGAAAAGTTGATTAATTCATATGCCAGGTTAGCATATATGAATTTGTCAGGACTATTTTTAAATGCAAGGCTGTAGTTGAATCCAATCAAACTTTTACACAAAGGTCTTTCAGGTTTGTATAAATTATGCCTGTTCACCATCAAATATAGCCACTGATACTAAAAATAGAAAACCTTTAATCAGCTTATTCTTAGAAACTGCATGGTAAAACCTTTACAGGTTTGTACAAATGATACTAATTTGCTGTAAATATGGTTGCCATTGCAGAAAATGACTCCGTTTCAAAAACTACATGTAAAGAATTTTTGAATGAGGGGCTTTTAAATTTTTTTTCTTACAAGTGATGCTGATTTATTCTCAGATGTGACTGCTCTTACTGAAAATAGAACAACTTTAGTAACTTCTCAAAAACTTCTAAACAGAATGTAACCAAATTTGGAAACATCCTAGCATGAAGATTTTCAAATTTATAATATGCTATTAAATATGGTTACCATTACTAACAAAATGACATATAAACAACTTTATCTGAAGAAACAGCACTTGACAGAATTCTACCAACTTTGACAGAAAGCATCAGGTATTGAGGCCTTCAGTATTGGTCAAACGATGCTGTTGTGTTTGTAAATATGGCTGAAGATACAAGAACAAATAAACAAACTTTGATATAGTTGTTTTCATAACATATACCATTAAGAACATTGGAGTAAATCTCTAGAGAAAGCACTCTTCTGACCCAGATATCTTTGCCAACATCTCTTGATTTTTTGTTCTCAAGCAGATGTGAGCCAGGAGAGCAGTATCTGGGCCTCATGGGCCTCTTCTTGTTGGTATCTATTTTCCCGGTTTGGTAAACAATGATATTTATTTGTCAGTATTTAAATTTGTGGATTGAGGAATGGAAATTCATGGGGGTGTGGGCAGCCATTATGTCCATGGAAATAGGCATCCAGTGAACAAAAGTGAATGTATTGTCCTTTTTTTTATCATTCATTATACCAAATTGAAAAGTTTTTAACATAAAGAATCTAACTAAACTTGAAAAGAGTTGAATCTTCAAATCTAGTGTTCCAGCATTATTGGATAAGCCGGCATAGAATCATCAGTTTCTTTTTTTTTTGTACCAGTCAGCATATACGAACTGTACAAGAGTGTGCCAGGTGCAGTGAAGCACAGAGTTTCAGCAGACTTGCCAATAACACTGAGATGGTCACTGTACTGCAGGTTAGTTTTTTTTTTAATTTTTAACACACCAGGTGTGTGAGTGTGTGTGTGATCTGGATTTTTAATGTAGCTTTAACAATTTTTCAGTCATATCGCTATGATGCCTGCATTGTGGCAGTTTAAAGTGATGTCTAGCACTGGGGCATCATGCCGCAGACATGTAGCATCATGTCCCACCTAGTCACATTATTCTGACACCATGCTGACCAGTCCTAACACTAACCTCTTAATGCTGAGCGCCAAAGCGAGGCAGCTGTTAGTACCAATTTTATAAGTCTTTGGTATGGCTCGGCCGGGGATCGAACCCATGACCTCCCGCATCTGAGGCAGACGCTGTAACCACTAGGCCACCAGAGCAGTTTAACACACCAGGTTGTTAGAAAACAAGCTTGTTGTATGGTTCATCGTCCACCACGAGTGGTTTGCTCACAGCCATTATTTACATCTCAAAATCGGTGCTAGGGCAATTCGGAGCAGGACAATTCGGCGCGGACAATTCGGCACGGACAATTCGGAGCGGACATTTCGGAGCGGACAATTCGGAGCGGACAAATGGGAGCAGGATATTTAAAACATTTTATATCCCACCGTAATTCCGTATTGTTAACTAGTGGCTCCGTAACAAAAGCGCACGGACAAAAGCGTGCCGACATATGAGCGCAATGCAAAACAACCTCGACAAAAGGACGCGCGACAAAACCGCGCAGGTATAAATTAAGTTAGTGTAAACAATGTGTGTAGTATTCAATAATCCAAAGCCAAGACCATTATTCGCATTCCAATTCTAACTAACTGTAGCCTGCGATAAAAAAAAATTTACTTTCATGTTTTCAGATGAAATAATTATAATTAACTTTAACTGACTGCCGATTATTTTCCAAAGACAAAGGGATCGCATACAACATTAGCATTTAGTGTAATTAACTCAGTAAATGTTAGTTGAACCATTTGAACATGTTAAAATTACAATTATTATTTCTTATTATTTGTAATATTTGGTCTTACATAGAAGAACTATAGGCTAAGTACTCAGAAAACTATTTTAAAAGTGATGTTTTTTGTTATTTACATCTTTCACAGAGTGCATGCCGGCGCGCTTTTGCTCCGAATTGTCCGCTCCGAATTACCCGTTTTTTGGTCCCGAATTGTCCGCTCTGAATTGCCCTGCGCCGAATTGTCTGCGCCGAATTGTCCGGCACCGAATTGTCCGGTTACCTCAAAATCTGCTTGACTAATTTGCACATGATTTTACAGGGAGCATTCTGTCAAAAAGGCCTTAAACATTTGTTAAATTAGATATTGATTCATCATTCCAATATGGCCACTATTAATAAAAATAAGGAAAAAAATTGAAGAACTTAACTGCAGAACAAAATTTGAAAGCATCCTGGCATGAAAGTCTTTAAAATTTATTTTACTGGTGTGGATTATTTTGAAAATGTGGTCACTGTTAAAAGAAAAACAAACAAAAGAACTTTAAACAACTTCTGAAAATAACTCCAACTGTTTAACACTTTTTGACCAAGCTTAAGAGCATCCTGGCATAAAGGTCTTTAATTTTTATACAGATGATGGTGATAAACCATCAAATATGGCCACCATTACTAAAAATAGTTATACCTTTAAATTAATTCTGAAGAAATCTGGTTTTAAAATTGACCTATTTTATGGAAAAGCATAGTGGCATAGTTTCAGTTTTATACAAATGATGCTGATCAATGATCAACAAATGACTGCTGTTACTAAAACTAGAAACTTCTGATGAAAAACCACTTAACAGAATTAACCAAATTTGAGAAAGCATCCTTGCTTGAAGAGCTTAAAAATGTATATAGTTGATGCCAATCTGCCATCAAATATGGTCACTGTTACTAAATATATAACATAATTTTGACAGCTTCTCAGAAACTGCTTAGCATAATTTGGCCAAGTTTGACATCATTCTGGCATTAAGGACTTAAGGGTTTATTCTAGAGATGTCAGCATCTTATGTGTATATGAATGTTTTCTGCAAATTAACACTTCAAATTATGATAACTTTTCTCCAACTTTTTGCAGTCTTCAAAAGAATTAACACCCTGGCTATTGTCAGTGTTATCTATATTTAATTTGTATTATTTGTTGGCTTTTTCTTCATGATTATGTTATGTATATTTGTATTTTGTAATTAAGTTTGTCCAAAATCAAGTTAATGGTGTACATAACCAGTGACATTGATTTTGTAAACATAATACATAGCTAATATTCCCCTATGATTTTAGGTGGATTAAATATTGAGATCATTATTAATGGAGGTACCAGTAAACTTCTATTTGAATGAAGGATATTAGTTTGTACTTGGAAATTCCTAAACTTGTTGACAACTTTGAATCTTTTAGAGAGGAGGCTGACCTACATTCTGGATTCTTTAAAATGGTGACAGGCAAATTCCTTTATATAGGTAGCTTATTGCCGTGTGGGTTCCTTTTGGGAAGATAAATTATTTCCTAAAAGTTCTGTTACCGCATTTATACCTGCCATAACATGCCATGTCACATGAAAAACATGATTTTGGACACACCCCCCTCCGAAATGGTTGTGTTTTGAAAAACACAATTTTTAGGAATCTTAACTGCAAAGATTTTTTTCAGCAGCAAAAGACTACCAAACAAACATTTCTTGACCATCGTGATCTAATTATGCCTGTAATTGGTATGTATGAACAGTCAACAGTCATGCTTAAAGTTTAGCTAAGCCTATCCTCTGGGCAAACAGCTGATAAAGGGATAGTTGAAAATGATGGTTAGTCTGAGATTAACAACCACTTTTCAGAGATTATTATATTGTCTGACAATAGCTAGGCCTGCTGGGGTGACATGTCCAGTCAAATTCTGCAGCAGCAGGGAGGACCCTATGGCCTCGTTTTGGTATTTATTTTGTAAAATCACTGCTTCTACACGTATGTGTCCACTATTGTGGTGTGCTACTGTATCTGGACATTTCTACATACTTTCCATTGAAAGAAACTGTGATAGGTATGTGACCTCGTTGTTTCATCTCTCTGAGAAACTGTGATAGGTATGTGACCTCGTTGTTTCATCTCTCTGAGAAACTGTGATAGGTATGTGACCTCGTTGTTTCATCTCTCTGAGAAACTGTGATAGGTATGT
>JAECUM010043401.1:0-32418 GCA_016617855.1 Megalonaias nervosa
ATATATATATATATATATATATATATATATATATAGTGAATATCTTAGTATAGGATAAATTTCTTCTCATATGCTTTCAAGGTGGAGGGCCCATATCCAAATATACTCAACTTGCTAACACTGACCTTCTTAATTACAAAAATTCTACAGGAACATTGCTGTCACGACAAAGGTAAAATAGCGTCTGTGAAATGCATCCGAGAAAGATCAAAGGTTTCACAGCTGAATGGAACCTTTATTGTCAGCACAAATGAGAACTGGATGATTGGTCCACACAGTAAGAACTATGGCCTCAGAGTGCCGATCAACAAGTGCGAGTCAAACGTGGTAAATCGGTAACAAGTTTTTCAGGACGAGAGATTAAAGAAAAAAATGCTGTATTAGTCTAAAATATCAATGAATAATAGAAGCAGAAAGATCGAAAAGAAGAAATAAAACTATTGGAGTATACAAACTTGCAAACTTGAGCGCGATAGCACGGTAGTAACCATTGAATTATGTGTGGTCTATGATGAGAACAACGTATTGAATCATGTAGACCTAAAATAAGCTACATCGCCCCAATAAAATCATCATCGTATCAAATTCCATCAAAAGAATTACGTCAGAAGGCTTGCGTTCCCAGGGTAATTGTAGGAAAAGGCTTGATGAGTATGTCATAGATGTAGGATAATTAATCAACGATATCTAACAAAAAGAAGTTCCATTAAAAGATAATAACTAAAATGTGAGCCATAAAAGAGAAAGCATCAATAGAAACTTACACGGCGCAAGATCGAGAAGGGATTCGTTGAAATCAGTGGAACCACATCCTTCTTTCATTCATATAAAATAGTACACGCATTTAAAAACGATTTAACTAAAACGAATAACCCCTTTCTCCAAATCGAACGCACGTGGAAGAAATACTAATGTAACCGGAAAACAAAGACAGACCAACAAGTCTTCTTTTCAATATTTTGGAATCGTCTAGGGGAGACGAATAAGCGTGAATGCGCTTGAAAATGCGAGAATGAGAAAACGCTTAGATATAGTGAGTGCAACTATTTCGCTAAAGAGTTTGTCCATTGAATTAATTATTTATTTTGATACAGAGGAACGCTGTGTTAAATAATTTAAATGGCGATACAATACCCAAATTGTGGGCGAGTTAACTGACATAGAAAGGGATGGAGAATGACCGTGCTAAAAATGATGTAGAACTTATATCGGTCTCTGTCGAACCTTTGGGTATTTTATTTGTCTGTAGTGAGTGTTTGAGTTCGAGACACTGATCCCTAGGTCCCAAAGCGCTATGGTTATAATCCCTTTGGTTTTCGGTGCGTGTAGTCACTTTATTTAATATATTTTCTCACTCTTTCACAAACGCCTTTGCTAGGAGGAGCCTGTTCGTATACAAGGTGATTTATGTATTTATTTCACACACACACGCGGGCGCGAGAGCGCAAACACACACACTATGAATCTCTTTAGAGTACGAATTAAAAATTCTCTAACCTGTATCATAGTATTATTTGTATATTATATTATGTCTGCCTAATATTGTCAAGCATTCTCATGTAGAATTTAGGGCTATCACTTTCCGTTCTGTTTGGTGTATATTTGTAATTCTCTATTTCTCTCGATGTTTAGATATATATATATATATATATATATATATATATATATATATATATATATATATATATATATATATATATATATATCAGCTTAGAGAAATTGGAAAGAAAATTGTCTAAAACTAGAAGTCATGAATAAATAGGCAGAAGATTACTCATCATTTCAGCACCAGAAAATTACCTGTTAAAATATTATATAGATATGTAAGATGTGAATTAAAACGTTTTCTTGCCGATTGTGAACGAACGAGCATTAAACAACAATTATCCCGAGTAAGTGGAACTGTATCGATAGCTAGCTAGTTAGTGGAACTGATTAATCCTTTGTTACATAGGAAGCTGCGTTACATAATTTTAAAATGGACATGGAAAGGGGTCGAATATGACATTTTGCGATAAACTTTTGGAATTTTAAGGTTCAGTTTGCGAAGAAGAGCAAACGAAGGAAACCAGATATTAGTACTGATTGGAAGAAATATATCTTTTATACGGTTTAGTGTTTTCTAGTAATTCTTTTCATTAGGAAAAAAGCAAAGTCCTAGGCAAAAAACCTGAGCTGGCTAAACTTTTTAATAACAATAATAATAATAATTATTATTATTAGTAATAGTAGTAGTAGTAGTAGTAGTAGTAGTAGTAGTATCGACGTATACAAAAAGCTTTTGAACCTGTTTGATGACTGCCGAAAATGTAATCGTAGGATGGAAGTTATTGGCGAATTCAAGAAATATTCTGAAGTCAACAGTTTCGTTCCATTTTGCTTATATGTCCTCAATGAATCTACACCAGGATATTTTCTAACACAGTAAGATCTGTACCCTTCAGTATTTCGGAGAAACTGAAAAGCTACACAAAAGGATCAACCATCATAGATCTGATTGGATGACATAGAAGCTGTACAGAAGGCCGGTCACAGAACACTTCTCCTTCCCTGGCCACACTTTCAATGATATAACACTTGTTGCAATTGCTAACAACCCCAACTGGAGTGCCGAAACCAGGAAAGAAAAAGAATCTTACTGGATACGCCGAATTAGAACATTGAAACCAAGCGTTTTAAACCACGAAGACTAGAAAAAGACAGCCATGCACAAATAAAATTATCATTTCCAGCCGACACATTTTCTTTAAAAAATTCTCTAAATTTGTTGAATAGCCTACAATTACTTCTATAACAATGACATGTCCGGGATATAATTTGCGCTTACATAAATGTACACAAAATAACAGATGTCGTTATGGCTCATCGATTTCTAGGTTAATACAAATATTTGCCAGTATCCGCAACAAGTTGATATAAACTAGTTGAAACAGAATACATTTAAAGGTTTAATTCCGGTTTTTCTGTTTTATTTGTTTGTCTTGTCTATGTTTTGTATATGACTTTGAAAAAGACTCATTAAGAGTCGAAAGCGCTCAGGCTAGTTAGATACTAGTTTTGCACTGTTCGTTGTCAGTTTATTGCATTCATATATATATATATATATATATATATATATATATATATATATATATATATATGTATATATATATATATATATATATATATATATATAAACATCTTCCGTGGTCCTTTCTGATACATAGAAAGCTTTGTTACATAATTTTAAATGGTGAATAAGAAATAAGATAGTTTGTGTCTTGCATAAATGACATAGAAAGTGGAGGATCCTGACATTGCAAGAACCTTTGTGGAACATTATAGATCAATCTGATAACTAGAAAAAAGGAAGGAAAGCAGATATGGTGAAGGTTAACAAATATAAAATCTTATTTATATCTTACTATTTTCTTGTAATTTTTAGGCTTTAAAACACAAAATGAGAGGTAAAGGAAACTAATGAGGGCAATGAACTCTGAAAGATTTTTAAAAGACGAGAAGAAAATACAAACTCAAAACACAACAGTGGTGAGAATTGAAAGTAATATAAAACAAATTCACATGCGACGCAATAAAGGTAGGTAGTAACGACGAACAGTAGCTAACGCGGTGTGTTTGTACTCATCGCATTAGCAACATACATCTAGCTAAAATCCACGACAGTCACCACTGCTAATAGTACAACCAAGACGTTAAGGACCAGGACGGCAACAATGATCACGGTCATGCTAGTACGAGTGTGTTGATAGTTATCTACCTTTCCGTCTTATCCAGTTCTCCCTTACGCTGTATGTTCTCTTTCATCAATGGATCAATTCGCAGTTCCATTTCTCTCATTTCTCTGAAAAATGTCACAGTGTTAAGCTTTCAAATTCTAGTTTCATTTGTTTTAATTCTTCTGCATATATATATGTTTCCCTTTCTCAAGATGCAATTTATCCTGAATGTATAGAATAATTTCTCGTGTTCCTGTAAGTCAATCAAGAAATATGTTTTACTGCAACCAAAGGTGTCCATTTTTGTTACGCCGACACCAACTTCGTGACCCAATAAAGAGCATCTTTGTGTTAGTCCTTTTCATTCTGGCACACATTTTGCATATTGTCTTTTGCACACACACACACACACACACAGATATATATATATATATATATATATAGAGAGAAAGTATAGTATATATATATATATATATATATATATATATATATATATATATATATATATATATATATATACATCTCTATGGTCTTAAACTAATGAACAAAAAGCAAAACCAACATGTTTAGTGGAATTTAACAAATAAATTATTTCCTAAAAATACGAAGTGAAAATTTTAAATGGAACATAAATTGAATCCCAAATAATCTAAATGTTCGATTACAAGTCCAAAAATAGTGTTCTGAATGAATTATAGTTTTGATATTTGCTGATGTGCCAATCCTCTTGATGTCTCACAACGACATAATCCAGCATATCTTTGTATGTATGAATTCACGAAAATCCCAGAAGAGTGATTTAGTCCAAAATGGCAATGAGTACTTTGTAATTCCAATGAATATCTTTTAAATATATGATTTATCTGAAATATATATATCTGAACAAAACTAACAATGATTTTAGATACTGAACTTAAAAGAAGGAAAGAAGAATTTTGTTTACTTCAGAACTTTATGCGTGCGCGTGTGTGTGTGTGTGTGTGTGTGTGTGTGTCTTCCGAATGTGCCCAGCATGAAAGAGCGAAGATGAAACAACACTTAAACCGACTGAGTGCAACTACTTCTCAAGCTAGGTTTTCAGTTGAACTAAATTGTCCTTTTGAATATTTTTAATTGGTGAATGATAATTCATACAGTTTGGGCCAGGTCAAGAGACACAAAAAGAGGCAGAGAATGGCATGTTTTAAACTTTATGAAACTTCAAATTTCAGTCTAACAACTAGAGAAAATGATATCTCACATTTCCTTTCTCATTTTCTAGTAAGTTTTGGGCTTAAAAAACACAAAATCAGAAGCAGAGAATATTAACCTGGCCACTAAACGTAGAAAGAATTTTTTCAAAGAAAAGGCTAATACAGATCAATACCACTGCAGGGGGTAGAATTTACAATGATATCAAACAAATTCAGATACGACGGACAAATGCTAGGAATTATACGACGAGGCATAATTAACTCAACGTGGTGGCACTCTTCGCATTATCCGGGTGCATGTAATCAAATACCACGACTACGAATACAACAGCTACCAATACGACCATGAGAAAAAAAGACGGTAATGATGATTATGATGATGTTACTAGTTGTGTGGTTATGTTGACCTTTTCCACCTTATCAAGTCCTTCCTGACAATGTCTGCAACTTATTCGTGAGTTAAACTACGACTACGACGAGTAGAACTACAATGATATTCATGATAATATTTACTATTACTTGTAGTGTAGTGATGCTGACCTACCTTGCCATAGATTGTCTGCAATACATTCTACAATTTTCACTTCGCGTTTCGATTTCAATCTTTTCCCTGAACAAAATCACATATATAGTGAATATCTTAGTATAGGATATATTTCCTCTCATATGCTTTCAAGGTGGAGGGCCCATATCCAAACATACTAAACTTGCTAACACTATGTGGAGACTTTATGGAGTTGTGCACGTAGCTGAGTGTTAAATTCTTGTTATCCAGTGTAGACCAAAATACATAATCTTGTGTATTAGTTGTTAAACTACCTTGTGAGAATCTGGTTTGCTTCCATGATGCTGTGTATAGTTCGTTCCTTTGAGCTATCCTGTTGAGTAAGCAAAATAAAGAAAGGATTGAACTCATGAAATCATTTAACGGAGGACGAACATGGTTTTGAAAAGATGACTTTATCAACGAAGGTTATATGTTTAAAAATATTCGGAATTTACCGAAGATGTTCTTTATAGAACATTAGCAATGACCTGTTTCTCATGTTCCTTTCCGAAATCATCGACTCTCGTCATCCACAGGATGTAGTCTTATCTGTAAACCCTTTACTTGGAAAAAAGTGGTTGTGCGTATTACTTTGTTGAGATTATTCCAGTTTTGCTAAAGATAACAGCTGTTTGAAATTGATTTGAAGTTCTTTAATCCATTCTGTTTATGCTACGAAATGGCATCCAGTTGAAAGTGACTTAAAGTTTTGAAAGTTGTTGGAAAGTTTGTATTAATTTGATTTCATATGAAAAAGTGCATGCCATGATAGTATTTGGGATAGCATTTTAAGTTCACTTAACGAAGTCTTTAGATTTATTTTGCCACATTGAAAAGCTGAAAGTTTTCAGAGTTTGTTTTACAAATCTGACGTCCTTACAAAATGGTTCCTTTTTGTGTATGCATAATCTGAATACATCTTCCTTTTTTACCATACAGTTTAACACTTGTTCTTTATGATTTGTTTTAAACAGCTTCAAAACAAAATTTACAGTACGAGTGAATCAGTAGACGGATGTTTCGGCGATAGACAAGATGCCACTTAGTGATGTCACAGTTATATCCATCATAGTGACTTTCCTAACCCAGACTACAGACTCAAATGTTTGAAATTAATCGACCAGACCTTTAAAACTCTTCCATGGTTTAGAATAAAAGTAGTAGCTGCCTATCATTTTTATTATCGATGACACCATACTTAATACATTACATGGTGCTGTTTTCTCCGTATGAGAATATATTTCACAGAGGATATTTTCTATGTGTGAGAATATTTTATATCGATTGTGATATATCTGTATACAATATATTATGCAAGAATATTGTAGCCACACTATATTTCGTATAGATATTATGAGAATATATTATAATAAACAATTATCACGGTGTATTTTATATAAATGGCGAAAATTTCAGTTTGATTTGTATAGTATTTGAAACAATTTTATGACTTTATCCAATTCTGGGATTATATTACCAGCGCAATGGAGTTTTTCTAACGTTACAGAAAAGATGGAATCACTGTTTCGTTTGTGAATCATCGGACAGGTTTCTCAAAGAGGTTCTAAAGAGATTGCATGATATTTCAAAATACGTTTCGACCGCTCCAGTGGCCTAGTGGTTAGAGCGTCCGCCTCGGATGCGGGAGGTCGCGTATTTGAACCCCGGCCAAGTCATACCAAAGAATTATAAAAATGGTACTAACAGCTGCCTCGCTAGGCGCTCAGCATTAAGGAGTTAGTGTTAGGACTGGTCAGCCTGGTGTCAGAATAATGCGAATGGGTGGAACATGATGCTACATGTATGCGGCATGATGCCTCAGCGATAGACATCACTATAAACTGCCTTACTGCAGACGTAGTGGCGATATGACTGAATTTTTTTTAAAGCTAATTAAGTAATTACAAATTATCTTGGAAGCGCAATGACATAGACTTGACTAGTTATATGAAAAAAGGCGAAAAGACATTATTTGATATTGTGAAGAAACAAATTATGTTTCTGGGGTTGATTAAGCCATCCAGTGTGGATGAAGTGAGCAGCGAATATTTTAGCGAAGATCTTCAAGGATAGATTAATTAGAAATATGCCTTTGGTATCATAATATCAGTATGGCACACACTCTCACCGACCGTGGGAAGAAATACTAAAAAATCTACGATAGCGCTGAAGCAATACATTTGGCTTTATGTGATAATATTAGCGAAAAATCTATTTAATCAAAGTATCGGGAACATGGATTATATGAATAAGTGGCACAAAACGGTTGAGATTATTGGATATCAACATTAAAAGAGTGGTATACTTGTTGGTGTACCTTTGTATAATGGATTAAACGTAATTTGGCCTGATTTACGCTTGAAGGAAATTTATCTAAGTTGGTACTTTAGCTATTTGGTCAGTATCGGGAAGATGAGCCCCTTTATTTAGCAGAGCCTGATGTGAGAATAAAGTCACTTTCTTAGGTCGAAAAAGTATTTCACAATTCATGGCCACCAATATTAGTACTTTCTCCCAAATTATGAAGTGCTTGCTTGCATACCACATTATAGCAAGAAGATAATAAGAAAAAGACGAAAGATTAAAGCAACTGAAAATTTAATAATAGACAAATGCTTTTGCCTATATATAAGAAGCTCAATGACATTCGGACGCAATCAATACAAAGGTGCATGACTTGTAAAATATGAACTCTGTTCAGAACATGTTATTATGAATCGCATTTACTTGCATTACGTGCTGGTCTAGGTGCTCGATTTTGCTTTTCTACCTTTTCGCTTATCTAGTTGCAGCGGTCATATAGGTCGGCCACGAAAATACAAACAATATCTGATTGAACTCAATTTTGATGACATGAAGTTTCTGTTGCATTTCGCTGACATTAGTAAGTTTGAACAACTCAAACCTGACATCTCCATTAATGTGTTTGTTGGGAATCAAAGCCTGCAGCCACTTTGACTATCCATGGTGAGGCACGAGTGAAAACGTATTAATATTAAACAAAATTAATGGGTCATAGACGCGGTATTATTATGTGTATACAAAAAAATTTGCACCAGTAGTATAACGACACAAGCCAGAGGTAAAAGTGTTCCATGAAGAGGCTGTATGCATGTGTTTAGCACACAACAGTTCCCTGACAACCATGGCTTTTACTGTGATAGAATCAGTGCGAAATCATGGCGGAAAATAATGCCAAAATCAACGCAAGAGAAAACGTACTTCGGTGCAACGAAAAATGAAAGTCCCGTATGCAATTTACGCGGATTTTAAATGCATTAGCGATCCAGTGGACACTTATTTACATACATTCCAAGTAGCAGAAAAAGACCCATGCAGATTTTGTTACATAGTAGACAGATGCGACGGGCAAACTGAACTACCAATAGTGTACCGCGCACAGGGCGCTAGCGCCCCAGACACGGTAGAAGTGTTTATATAATCACTCAGTGTCGTAGAGAAAGGGATTCAGCAATAACTTGCCTCGCCCGTGGACAAAATTATCACTAATGATGATATTGTAAGTGTTCCCGGGCCACTCCTCGCTGGTTCAGGGATGGTCCATCTGGATCCAATGAAAAAGTGCTTTACAACTGGAATTTATTGACTTCCAACGATGAAAGATTTGGTTTACCTACCCGCAAAAGAATCTGTCCTTACGAGTATATGAGCGATTGGAACAAGTTTGCTGAAACTCAGTCACCACCGATCGAGACATTCCATTCATCGTTTTCTCGCGATGGTATTTCAGCCAACCACTACACACATGCACATAATATCTGGTCCGCTTTTGGTTGTCAGACTCTTGGTGATTATCTCGATCTGTATGTGCGTGCTGATATGTTGTTACTCACGGATGTACTTGATACCTTTAGAAATACAGCCAAGAGTATGTACAATCTCGATCTCTCATACTACGTTTCGACACCGGGAATGGATCGGATGCGTTAATGTCAAAAATCTAGGCTGAGTTCGAATTACTGATATTGACCAGCATCTGTTTGTAGAACGTTGTATTCGTGGAGATATATCAATGACAAACCACCGAAACAATACTAGCATAGATGGTTATGATCCCACTGTCACAAAGAGTTACATCATGTATCTTAGTGCCATCAATCTTTATTGTTGAGCAATGACGCATCCCATGCCTGTTGTTGGGTTTGAATGGGTCGATAATGCGCGCATAGGTATTCACAAACACGTTCATGAGTACGACAGCAACAGCAATCATGGATAATTCTATAAAGCTGATCTAGTGTATTTTAACGTTCTTCGACACATCCATTACGATTTTCCGCTGGCTCCAAATGAGTGTTCGGGAAAGCCAATCGTAAAATACGTGGACTACGTCCAAAAATGTACTCAACTGTGGTTGGACTGCAGGGCAGAAAGAACATTACAAAAGTGAAAGAGATCTTGGCGGTAATTCTGTATCCTATAGAATGACTTGCAATTCTTGCACAATTGCATGTTTGGTGGACGCTTTGCTGTTCATTCGCCAGCGTTAAATGATAACGTTTAGGTTGTCCTGAAAAATCAATCCGGTCTGAAATTGCAAATACTTCGGGTCAGTAGCCCGCCTTTCGGCTCCATTGGTTCCTGTATATACCGAACGAAGTTGTTTCCGAGTGGGTCTAACGGTGGTGCCTATGAAATCATTTTGTAGATAACCGTGACATCCTTCTGCCAAATCACATCCGCAGGTTTTAACCCAATTATGCGTTTGGTTGCATTATTTGGTACTTATATGATTGATGGAAGCTGTGTTACCCATTAGCAAGCTCGCTTTGCGATCTGATATCGCACTTCAGTGCTTTCATTCTGATTCCGATACTGCGATAGCAATTCTTGCTCTATAGATCCCTGAATAACGGTTCTGCAAGTAAGTGTACGGGTAAATCGCTCCACAGTAGCTTTGTCACGATGTAAGTTAACATGTCCAACAGGAGGGAGCACCTTGTTTTGTTAACAATGCAGCAACTACTCCCAAAAAATCTTAATTTGGGTCGACTTGAAATAGCCGACGCCATTTTACTGGTGAATGTGCATCGATACAGCGCTTCCTTAATCTTTATACGTCAACGGACTCAGATTCTTCCTTGGAACGGATACGTAAATTTGCCAAAACGATTGTTTGACCAACCATGCTGGAGCAATGTCATGGGTGACATTTGCTGCGATTGGTAACCTTACAACAACAGTTTCACCTTTCCAATAACCGCGAAGAATGTAAAATGTTATTTTGGATAAATTCCGCTCAGAAACTACGCTCTTTTTTATTTATGTTTATTTGTTGTTTATTAAATCAATATAATTTACCTCTAATGAGTGGACATTGTCTACCTAATAGCCACACAGAAAAATCTCAGACTTCATGCCTCCATCTGGCGATTTCTTTTGCCGTGTGTAGGAAATTTTGCTTTTATATCATGGATGAGATCTATATGGCACGTTGATGTGCAAAATATATCACTTGATGCTTAATAAGCAAGTTCATCCCCATAACGTGCGGTATCGATGCGGTTTATTGCAGTTTCTTCTATGTTTATTTGTTTGTTAGAATGAAATCCAGGCGAACTGTAATTTATCCAGGAATGTATTTTTCAAAAAAGTATTTTCTCCATGGTGTTCCAGGTAGCTTCGTTAATGCAGCAGCGATTTCACCGCCAGGCGACTGTTTTAGACCATGCGCGCGAGACTCGTTTGGTCCAGAAAGGTTCCACAAAGGTGAACTTTTTTGCCCCATATCAAACACAAGTTCGAGCGATCGCAGCTCAACCATTAGGTGTTTGAACTCAAGCTGGTTTTGCAGTACGTGTTTTCATGTGACATCTCACACAAAATGATATTATTGAGTGATATACAATAATTGTGTTATACAACAATTGACATTCAACACTGTATCACGAAAAATGAAATTTGCCGTCATTGACGTATTTAATCAGGCAAAGGACAAACTACCCAAGCATGGTTACACGTTTCCAAACTAAGTTCGCGTGTTGTATGTTGACCCATGCGGTTCACGGAAAGCCCAGTTGCTATTGAATATGATTCTAAGATAGTTACCATGGAATATGTTGTACATAATTGCGCCGTCGGCGGACGATCAACCGTGTTACGATGCCACCAAGAAGTACATCGCGCACCGTTAATTTTGTTTCCACAATCAATGAAACTCATATCATTGACGACTTTGATCAATGTGGAAATAATCTTATCATATACTATGATGTGATGCTTGAACACCAAAACAATCCCAGAGGATATTGTGCCAATCCGACATACAAAAAGACGATAAACACACCTGCCCCAAGTTTTCTTAGACATATGCAACAGGTTCATTATATTTCGCAAACATTGACACGTATGGCCTTGCAAATATTCATTTGACTTTGTGTGTCATTGACTACTCGTGGGACGAGTTTCGGAATATATTTGCTGAGGTCGCCCAGGACCCATATAGTTTCCTCACTATTGATTTGACTTTAACGTCCGAAAAATGTCGAGAATGTCTGGCCACCAACGTGTCTCACAAAAGCTCCTAATAAATCAAATTATAACTGTAACAAGCATATACCATGACAAAATCCGCCAGCGATGCCATGTCAGAGGCTGCTGACCAACGTAGTAGCCACGTGCGATCAACTGGAGCTTTCATGCGAGTACATGTATGCGCGCAAACTTGTCTAATATCTGTTACGGTCAAGACAAATAAACGGGAAGACCTCACAGTGGACTTGGAACAAACGTTTGCACTGCTTATTAAAATAACAAAGGAAATTGGTGCCAAGACTGCGGAAACTGTAGAACAATTGAAGAAACTCGCGAGCAGCACAGCAGAGATGATGGGAGCAGAACAACGACCTGATACTATTAGACATGCATCAGAACAATTAGCAGAAATGGAAAAACAGAGGATATGAAAGACGACGTTGGAGAGACACTTGCGATTTTTCTGCAAGAACGACCACCTAAGCACTATCAAAGTTAAAATCAACTGTAAATCTTACACAATCTTATACGATTTGCCGTTAATATACCTGACCAAAAGCAATTTAAAGACTATATATTTGACCATACACTACCAGCGGAAATGAGTCCATGTTACATCAAAGAGGACCGGTCAAAATGGGTATATATGGAGTTGGTTGGACACAAAAAAGTAAGCAGTAAACAGTTCGAGAACCTTGTTACACTCTAACAATCCATAGCTGAAGAAAATGCCCAAACAAATTTAGAAATATTTTGGATACATTCAAAACAGCCACAGCAAAAGTCTGTGAAGATAAGCCCATACAAGCTGATGTGCATCGCAAGGATGAAGAAGAAAACTATTTCTTCCCATCAGAGGAGGAACCACTCAAACATGGAAAAGGAATTATTGGCAGCTCAAGCAAATGTGAACCTGAAACACCTAAAACTTTCATAAAAACCAAAGGGATCAAACCCGCATGTTCTAATGCATGCCTGTGGACCAACAACAGGTAAATGAACTCGTGAATTGTTTGGAAACATGAGTGGAATCGGCTCGTATGGCCAACAACGCACCAGAATTGATCGATGAGGCCTCGTTGAATTGTCAGCGGTTGCTCACGAATGACAAAATGGACCCGGGGACATTTAGTTTGAGACAACGATGATGCATGCAATAAAACATTCTCACACCGACGATGAGTTCTTAAGAAATATTCATTGAAACACTTCACGTTTTAAACGAAATCTGTCATGATACGGCGTGTCGCTGTAAATACACGTCTGAATGTCGCCTCGATTACTGAAATCAACGAAACAAGACTTTTATCAGACTTTCTCTACGGCAATCACTGAAAGATGATAACGCACTCTTCAGATTACACTAGTGTCTTCGCGCGTGTATTATAGTTGGCCTAATACCCGATAACTACCATTTGGTGGTTTTCCCATAAATGACTCGTTTCTGGATGGACGCATCCCGACAAAGAGTTGAACCTCCTGCGGGTGCTTGCAACATGGAATGAATTAAGAGATTTGACGGAAAACTTTGCAACGCAACAATATTCATACTCGAACTTGAACCCACATTCGGCTATGTCATTTGCAACGCAACAATATTCATACTCGAACTTGAACCCACATTCGGCTATGTCATCCCGATTAAAATCTGCACCGTACGAGGTTGACATTGCACGATTGTCAATGAGAATAATTCTCAATTGGTCTGGTAACATTAATGAAATGCCGAGGATAAACGAATCTGACGCACATGACTAAAAGGTCAAGGTACTAGATAGCGCCAGATATTGTCAGAATTGTCTGAACGATTTTTCATATCCATTTATCATGTGATGCCATCAGTAGCAGTTTTGAAAGAGGATGTTCGACTAGTGTAGCTGTGGGAGGCATAGCATCCCATAGTTACATACAGTTTGGGTTTTCACCAACTGTGGAACCAGGTGACTCGATATCGATTATTTCCGGAGTTTCTATGTATCTTCCATGTCACAATCCCCGGCTGACTTAACATCGCTTTACTCTTATGGACCAGGATGGGTACATGACCGCCGCGAGGAACCGTAGCAATGCAACTGTATATTAGAGATCGACCTGCTATTTAATACAATGACAATCGTACGTGGACGTGTGCTACCAGTACGTGTTATTTGAGATAGAAAATCCATTTATATGACATTTTAAGTAAATGGTCTTGGTGATGATGTCAATGGTTTGTTTACAGGTGTACCAGAGGTGCTTGAGGCCTTGTCATCACGTGCTATAACGATCGCTAAACAAATTGCAATGCGAGTGGTCGATAGCTTCAAACACGTTGCTGAGGATCAGGCCGTTGCACTTCCATCAACAGAAACAATGCCCGATCCAGCCAGTAAAATTTTCAATGAAGCTGTTCAACACCGCATAACTGATTCTTTGATTCCAAATTCACAATAGAACGCTGATTACGGTTATCGGCTGGACCTGGAAGCAAAAGGCGACAATTAGGTATTAGGCGAAACGGATAATGTATAAACAATGGCAAAATTTGAAGAAATATACGATCCGGCCTTTGACACAGAAGTGCCATTCAACACAGATCGTAGCAAAAATGATTTTCGTATCCTGCTAAGGATTCTGATCAAAAAGGGCCGACAGATTTACAATGCATCATACATCTCAGTATTTTCTCTCTTGTGAAGCCTTCTTAGAAATTGTGGAAATCTGGTATAAGCCAACAATGCTAATCATGTGCAGCATGCTATTACAATGATATTAGACCATTTAGGAGTGCACAGAGTATCTCTGAAGCTAAACGGTTATCAAGAAAAAGTTTGCTCTATTTTATGCACAATCATGTTGCACGTGCATATCAGAAGCTGTGGTCGTACGTAGATGGTATCAAAACGCTGACACATGTCTGCAAATTTCGCGGTATGATTTCACAAAAGAATACAGATACACGAGATAAATGAGAAGGAAGTGTACTTAACCGTCGTTGGTGTTTATTTTTAAGATTAGATTTTCTATTATATACAAGTGTTGGACTCTGACCGCGGAGATGAGGTATGCGTAATTTACCTATGGAGTGTTGTATCGGCTAACCAGTGATGCTAACTTTAAACAATTATTTTGTTCCACTTGTCAATGCATATCTGCGCGAAAAAGGTCTTAACCAACACTCGTATACCCTGAGACATAATCTTGATATGGGTCAGATATAAATCTATAGTTGGGACCACTCTAATGTGCCATGATGAATTCGAAGCCAGCTTGGAATCACTGCATTAGCACTTGGAAAGTCTAATTCACGTAATGGTCATCAAGGCATGAAAACAGTAGGGAATAGTTTCTACAAAGATGTAGTAGAGTTCACCAACACATGTATCCCGGCATTCTCTCTTGATTATTTTGCATCACTATTAACTAAACCAAGAAGAATGAAATCTTCCCTGTTTCTCACCAAAGATGTACTTGTCCGTGTAATAGTTTTGGGGCAAAGGCGAGAACGATCGTTTCAGACAGCATTCAATGGTGTAATCAGTATGGTTTTATAGGAACGTAATGTCAGGACCCATGTACGCGCAATCACCGATTTAAATGTCCCTCAGGCACGTATTTGTTTATAATTGTATGATAGTACTAGAAATGAGAATAATTGGTTGGAAGTGCATGTGTGTATTGTACCTGATCAGCACAAGATTGTGGAGCAGTTGTAATTCGCGATAATTTATTAATAGAAGACCTATGATAGGACCTCAATATTATCGACGTGAAAATAATTGAAGCCAAACAATAGTTTCTAGATAAAATAACCAAGAGACCATTGCTGCTTATGAAATAGAAACCCATTTGTGTGATCGCAGATGCTATTTGCCATGGTATTGATGGAATCACGACTACGTCAACTATTATGGGCACATCAATCGGAATCGTTGTTGTTAGGGACATATTAATAGTAACAGGAGAGTCTGGTGGCGCTGGTAAAATAATTTCGATATGATTACACTAACGATGTAACTCGAACTTCTTGCGGCAGCACAATGCAGTCTCAGTATCATTAATAAGTTCTGCTAAATGGATATTGAGGATAAAACAATTAGCATGGCTGAGTTTGAAATGGTGGTGGTGGAAATGGAAAACCCTCCGCAACTTCGTGCACATACACAAATCCTTGGCGCCATGTGACAAAAAAACAGGTAAATTGATTTATATACAATGAATATCGAGTAACTTAATTTGTGCGCCAGTGTATATTATTCAGTCTACCTGTATGTTTGTCAGTGAATTGGCCTGACTGCGACATCTCTATAGTAACTTCGCTGTAAACTTCCCTCTAAGCTTTCTCTCATTTAAGGCAAAGTTTTAATCTGGATCAGTAAACATTATCCACAATGTTTATAATGATACTACTTACCACCCTCTAAAAAATTTGCGAGGATCTTCTAAGGCCAATTGATAATTCTACAGCATCTTCTTTCAGTAACCTACCAGGAATTAGACCTGGATCGGTTGATTTCTAGATTTTGATGTTACGAGGCAAATTCATGGCTCCTTGTTCAGTGACGATAGTGTTAGGCATGGATGATATCAGGCTAGTTCAAAAGTCTGGTAGTTGTGCATGTCGTCCTTGCTGAACTGTGCATAATCAGGATATTTACTTTGCTGGTGCTCTCGCCAATGGTGAGATCATCTTTTACAAGGGAGCAATACATCTGTTGTTCTTTTTTCTCTCCTTGATGAAATTCCAAATGAAATTTGGATTTGATTGGTCACTGCTCAACATATCATGACACGGGTATCATGGGCCGTACGACACATTTTCTGTATTTGCAGTTTTATTGCCTTATACGTTAGCAGCAGGGAGGGTGAAAGGACCACTTTGTGGACGGTCCCATTTGTCAAACCAACGCGTCTACCAAAAATGGACGCATAAGGTCAAGAAAGATAAACCGAGGCCTCTAACGTGTCAGTTACCATTCCGCTTTACTCCCCTTGACGTTGTGTGTCAGATTCCCGTGGGTGTCCTCGTTCAAGTGCCGAGACCCGCTTGTTGGTCACTCACCCTACCTGCTGAAGTTCGGTGGCATCATGGCCGTCCTTGAGGCAAAAACAAAACAGCGGCGGTAGTGACAGGTGATGCAATTAAATCGTTGTTTTAATAATAATAAGGAGTGATTATGCGCTAACTATGGAATCTCGTACTTGCTTGACAACAACTAGATGCGATTAAGAAATATATCCCGGTCCGTAATTCTATCAAACAGCAACTACAACAACGTCAGGAAGCTCAAGTGGAATTTAGAGAAGGTACAGAGTAATTATTTAAACCAATTGTCGAACCAACCAAAATGTTGTTATAGCAACTGAGGTTACAAAAAAGCTCTTGAGAAATTACCTGCTGGTATTGCTGATCGTCTTCAACCCACTCACCACCACCCCAGCAACCTCTTCAACCACCGCCACCACCAAAAGTTAGAACTGATATAATAGATAAATGTACCAGAGAAGGTATTGACGCTACCAGGAATAAAGACCAAATACTTGATGTTGCCGCCTTTGTAAGGAATCGCAGAGGTCAATATGTAAAAACCTAATATATTAAAACTCTTAAAGCTGTTGATTGGGTTAGAGATGTGTATCGCGTTGCTGGTAATATTCCGCAAATCAAATCTGAAGAAGATATTAAAGATCTTGAAATCTATAACACAGCAGGCGTAAAAACTAGATCTGAAAAATGGAAAGAAAAAGCAGACGCTTCGTCAAGGGAGCTCCAGCACGCGCTCTGGAATCACAACTAGATTCATATTATGAAACATCACCTAAAGAAAAGGTGTGAGAGGGCCTAAACCGCCGTGGTCGTAAAGACAAGATGGTGATTTAAACCCTAAATCGCCGGTGATTCAAGATAAGCTTGTCCCAATAATGTCCTCGCTGATGTTGATCGATTAGAAATTCTGATTGGTGGAAGACGAGCAGGCAATAATTCCCCCGAAGTCATCAATAAAGCAGCTGAGATTTGTCAGCGGCTATACACAGGTGGTGTCATGGACAGTAGCGTTTATCGGGCACTAATCGATGAAATCATTGATGATTACTATAGGGACTGATGTGCTAGCACAACACATTTAGATCGGCGATAACAAAATAACATGATCATACATAATGCTCATCGTGGACCCGTAATGGTCAGGTTGATAAATTCACGATTACCAACAGTTATCTACATGATGGAATTGGTGATGTTGTTCATCGACCGCTCCGGTGGCCTAGTGGTTAGAGCGTCCGCCTCAGATGTGGAAGGTCGTGTGTTCGAACCCCGGCCGAGTCATACCAAAGACTTTAAAAAAATGGTACTAACAGCTGCCTCGTTTGGCGCTCAGCATTACGAGGTTAGTGTTAGGACTGGTCGGCCTGGTGTCAGGATAATGTGACTGGGGGGACATCATGCCACATGTCTGCGGCATGATACCCCAGTGCTAGACATCACTATAAACTGTCACACTGCAGACATTGTAGCGATATGACTGAAAAATTGTTAAAGCTACGTTAAAAATCTAAATCACAAATCACAGATGTTGTTCAAGGTCTATTCAGAACGGTATCCCCAAAAGAGATCCCAGTTGCAAAACAATTTGGAATAATAGCCATCGACGTTCTTCGTGACAAAGCTATTCACGCCGTTGGTGGTGTTGCTGGTAAAGCACTCTCAGCGATCCGAGACAGACTCGCATGATTAATGCGACGCAAACCGCAATGAGTAAAACTGCCCAGCACCGAAGTAATGCAAGCAAGTGGCAGTAAAATAATAAATCAAGCTGCAAATGAACGGCTGAAAGAAGTAGCTTGTGTGCCGTCACAGAAGAAACAATAAGCTGCTGAGATAGAAAAAAAATATAACCGCAAGTCTGATAACAGGATGTGGTCTGACTCGACGTCGTCGTTGATCCCACCAATGACTATTAATTGATCGTGAGTAACTCCCGATATCCTTGGCAAGTCATTTTAGACAACAGCGAATATAATACAATGTTTAAGCGTGTATCTGATCCCGCATTTCACATGCACTCACCGGTCTTCAAAGATGAATCGGTGCGTGATTATCAGTATTATTGTTATGATGCGCGTAAACCTGACGCACGTGGATGAATCGAACTGCAAGTCCAAGATACAAGCAGATACTTCCTGTCCGCCGAGGGGTTAATTGAGATTGAAGGTAAACGTTTGAAAATAGATAGTGCAGCATATGGAATTGGAGATCACATTGGTTTTGTTAACAATGGTGTTATGGCGTTGTTTAAAATGCGCCACATGTATGATTGATGGCAATAACATCGAATCATGTCTCGAAAATGTTGACGTTGCCACGATGATACAGGGTCTGCCAAGGTATTCCGATGATTATTCACGGTCCGCTGGTCATGCGCAATTCCACTATCACACATCTTTGGATTTTGCAGAAATGTTAGAAAAGTTATTTTCGGTGCTAAGTACACGGTTGTACTTGTTCGAAAAGCAACCGACAACGATGCAATCTGGCGTCCCGCTGAAGTTGATGCTGGTAATGTGAAACTTATAAAACGTTCGTTGTGGATGCCAACAATGCTGCCATCGTTGACTGAAAAACAACGGCTGCTCTCTTTTATGGATAGAGGTGATAAATCAAGGTTGTCATGGTTGACGATGACCACAGACAGTATTCAAAGTAATGTTGCTATGTATCCACATGGCAGATAGCATCACAGCAGGGAGTTTCAACACCACTACATATATCATAGCTTTTTAGGATAACGCCCTAGTAGATTCACTGGAGCCAAACCCAATGGTGTTTGATACGCTCGGGGTTAATGAAATTTCTCTGAGAATAAACGGACATCAAGAACCATCCGAAGAAGTGTTACTGGATTTTGAAAACAATCATGAGCACGAGTGTATCATCATTTGGTGACATTCATGAGGCGTGATCAGAATGTTGATTCTGGTCTGCAGATCTCAGTGGGATTTCACATCATTGTTGTTGACATACATTTTCGAGCTCGTGTGGCACGACCACCAGTTGGTCCCAATGCTAGCTATAAGCCATCGCTGTAATATTATCAGAAAAAACAATGCAGCCCGAAGGTGTCGGTGGACGAATGAGGGTCGTTGATGCGCTGTAAAGAATATGTGATTTCACATCGACATTGCAATTGACCTATTCATAATGTTGTATAAATGTCCAATCAACACCTCAATGTTACTCTGACACATGGTCAGATTAAAAAGCTACAATCGGCATCAACAAAGAATTGCGAAAGAATAATATCACTGAAATCAACGGCGTTGCATGGCCCAAATAAACAATGGTTGACTGAACGTCAGATAAGGCATTTTAATGACCCCAATAAATCAATAACGGTGCCAGACTTGATCTTTCTGCGAGCGCAATCAACGATACAATAAAGACTGGTGATATGTTTCCACTACTTGCAGATATACCAGCATTGATTGCCGCTGCAGCTGCAGCGGTTGCAAAAGCAGCCGCACTAGGTGCCGTTCGAACCGCTGCCGGGATGGCATTGAAAAAAGCGACAGGACACAGAGTGTCCCGACGTGGTCCAGAGACCGCAAAAATGAAAAGAAAAAAGGTACGGGGTCTAAGATATCCAGGACCACTACCACCACCCCACTACCCTTCGTAGAACCTTCCGTTCAAACTCCCAACAAACAAGCTCCCCATATCTAATTTTGATTTACTTGATGCTGCTTGGCGATTAAGCATCACAAACTTTAGAGGAGTTTTCATGCGCGATCAATTACCAGAACAACCAAACAGTATTGAAACTGGTTCATTAATCTTGATGGTCATTCTGGTCCAGGTACTCACTGGGTTGGATACGGTATTAATCCACGTAGTGTTGTTTATTTTGATTCGTATGGACTAGCGCCGCCAAAAGAATTTTTAAGGTACATAAGCGGCACTGCCGTCCTCATCTGGTATTCAACATTACCATCACATGCATTGACAGATCTACCTATATGCGGTCCAGAAGCACTTGCTGTGACAAGGTCATCAGCGCCGCCACACAAAGTCGTGTGTAAATATACTACTGGACGATATAACACATTTTAAACAACCATTTGTAAACAACGATTTTAAATAATGGTAGATATTTATGGAAGATATCATGCCGCTAGAGTAAAAAATAAACCTGGTCCCGGTGACGTTGATTTGTCAAAATATGCGACTAAATATGAGCTTGCTGTTCTTATGAACCTTGCTGGGGTTAACTTGGTGAAGCTGTTTTTCAGGATCAGCATGGACGGCTAAAGATAGGCAATGCCAGGTGGATTAATATTGTCCAGCGAGTTTTAGGCGCTACCATCGATAATATTCCGGTATTTACTGAAACCGGAAAAATCAGAGACTCAGACGTATCAATCGCAGCGATCTGAAACGAGATCAATAAACGTGTTGCTAAAACCGGCGATACAATGGCTGGTAAACTCAGCATGAACGGAAATATAATTGTTCTTCTGAGAGAACTAGCGTCTGACAATGACACCGTAACGAAGAAATACGTGGACGACAATGACACGATTGACAGTAAATTACCCACGTTGCTAGCTTAGTATGATGTTCATGTAAGCATGTTTTCGGGTCTTCGCAGAAACTTTCAACGACTTGATAAAGTCACCGATGATTTCTTTGGAAGTCCAATGGTCGTCGATTTAAGGCTCTCTAAAATTAACAAAACTCGGTGAGCTAGTGAACGTGAAACGTCAATCACAATGATTAACAAAATGCTCGCAGATATATCCAGCGGACTTCCCGACGTCGTTGAGCGCGTCAGAAAGATTTAAGCGGGTGTAATTCATACAGCCCCCATCATCAACGCTGTATACACGGTGGGGTCTGGATCAGCAGCATGGTCAAAAGAAAATAACACAATCAAACATACCGTTGCGGTCACCGGCGTGTACAGACTCTCTGTGTTCAGCTCTGAGCGATTTAGTATATTTACGACATATCCATGGCGTCATTCAACCGATAAATTTTCTGGAACCGTGTCAATCGTTCTAAATCAAAATACCGAGGAAATATTCATATTGGATCCCAAAGACAAAAAATTAAATTCTGCCATGTACTAGTGGTGTCTTGAATTCGTCGCAAAAACGCCTCAGTTGATAACTATGCATTCTCATAATGAATCATAACGCTAACATTCAGTCTCACACAGTAATTCAGGTATAATCAACCATGTACGTGGCAAATATAGCTGAAAAATATCATCGACACGCACACGACAAAACACGAAATTATATCAGTGACTTATCGTCTTCATTGACAATGTTGTATACGCGGTATCCGCCGTAGTCGCTGAAACAATAACGTTAATCGGTACATTATCAGCGACGTACCTGATAGCACCAGCAATAAGAATCGGCGCTGCCGTTATCACTGGCGTTGCTTGTATTCTTAAGTATTCATCGCGAAAAAACTATCAACTTGTGCGGCTAAGAAATTAAATGAACACACATAACTATTACCAGAGGCAACAAACACTCAAGCATATCAATCATTGATGATATCATCTGGGTTGTGCGACTGTGTGATATCAGACGATGAATTTATTGCAATCAGCAATATTTATTATAATGCGGGTAGAACATTTAGACTCTGAATAGATAATAATGATGTCAGATCTCACGATGGAACGCTTGCGTTCTGCAGAAATAATCACACAACAGATTGCTAGCGATCTTAAACAGATTATCGCTAATACAACACCACCAAAAACCACTATGATACCAGCGACATCAACGCAGCCAGAATTTGATATTAGTTTTCCTACCCCTGTAAAGTCACCTTATGGTAGATGTTTAGAAATTGCGCTGGCACAATTACGGGTTTATAATAGTTGGCCAAATATCAGATCAAAATCATTTGGTGGATTACAAGCTAATAATTCATTGATATTTGCGTATAAAAATAAGAATGATGGAACACCCGACTAGAATGTCGTTAGCATTCCAACAGGCTCATATCAAATCGAGCAAATCAATGATGAATTTCAACGCAGAATCAAGTCTGTCATTGGAAGAGAATCAACTTTCGCAATAACAGTACACGAGCCAACTTTGAGCGCCGCCATTGAAATATCAACGCCAGATTACGCTGTTCGTATGTACAATTCATCAATCAGAACCGTGCTGGGATTACCGCTAGACCCATCGGTTCATGGTAAACCACTACAGCCACAGAAGTCTGACTTATACAACAACAAGTATTCGTGAAAACTCCAGAGTACCAAAAACATCCACCACGGATATACGGAAATCCACGATTAGGTATCAAAATCGGCTATAAAACATACTTCCATGGTATTATTATGGCGATGGTTTATTATCATTATCATTGATACTAAGTGAATATATAACCAGAGAAGAGGTAAGAAAAGTAGTATGTAGGGAACATGTAGATGAGAAGCTATCGGATGAAGCTGGTCATTCCAGGCTCATCGATGAAATAATGCTCGAACATAAAAAACGCACAACTTAATTTACGTCAGCAGTTCAAGCAGTACACCCACGAGTATCCGAATGACGATGTTAAACAAAAGATCATTACGACGGTGCATCATCTGATCAAAGTGAAATCTGACGCTGAAATCTTTCAAAAAGCTGTCATAGACACATTGATACAGCTGGGTCTCTTTGGCTTTAATTACGTCTGCGTAGGTGATGCAATTATAAATAGTAAAACATATAAAAAAAAATCTTAATCATTATAAGATTACCGAAGCCCAATTACCGACTTTCAAATTACCCGGACTTGATATGGATGGAATGCAGCAAAGCCCTCGACGACATCATAAATGAATATTTGCCGAAGATCACCGAAGCATGGAAAAAAATAAGAGACCCTTAAACGATTCTCAAACATAACAACGATCCAGATGGTAGCGGTCGTCATGTGTCGCCGGGCATCGTCAACATCGCATCGACGATTTCGGTGAATGTTGTTTGTGACGTTGTCGATGGCAGTTATCAAGCAGCTCTCGGAAAATCCAAACAGGCGCAACAAGGTATTCTTTATAGCTTTTCTCCTGAAGTTCCTCCTGGCTGGTTGATTGTATCAGTCCATCTTAATCCTGTTTATTTACTATGTCACAATCTGTCGTTTTCGCGGATACATTTTTGTCGAACTGATGCTAGAAATACGCAGGGAAGAATTACCGTTATGTTTGTATGCGAGGGCTAGAATACCTTAGAGACAGAGTTTCGTGAGCTTGACCGTATCGCAAAGCTTTCCATGGCCAATGAATAAACCAAAATGAGTCTAAATTAGTACAAAAGAAATAGATTTTTTTGTTGGAGTACTTGGGTAGATTATTTGCAATCCGATACTAACATTCTGAATCCTTGGATGGAATGCTAGCATGGAATCCTTTGGATTCTTCCATAAATTTTTTAGCTGTCTCACACGCATTCCTACAACCTTTTGTTATTCATATTCTTGAGACAACGCTGATCTAATTTTCTCTATTGCCCTTGCAAGCGGAACAAATTTAGCACTTTTTGTGTCATTGTTGACCATAGCGGCTGGTGAACCGGCTAGGGGCGGTGTCAATGCTTGCTGAAGTAATTTGATGAATCAATGCTGTATCCACTACACCACGAGCGCTTGTTGCTTTATTAGTATTTCGGAACTCATACATAATGTTACGCACTGCCTGGAAAACCCGGCGTTAATACCCCCTCATTTACAGGTATAATGCACTACATCATCTTAACCACCTCGTTCCCCCCCCCCGCCACAATCGATAAAATGAAGTTCTGATTTATACCTTAATGTGGGACAGGTCCCCCGTAACTATATATCTGTACATACTTGACTGGACTTTTATACAATAAAACAATGACCGTCACAGTATATGATCTTTCATAATACGACCTGTCGATACTTGTCAGCATCCCTGGTCTAGAATCTTTACTTAGAATAACAACATGCTGGCTACCTTGTGATTCACGAACAATGTCGCGTTTATCACGAATAATCCATATTGTCTCATCGTCACCATCGTCACCAACGTTGTCGGCAACGATAAATTTTATTCCAAAAAAGTATCTTCGTTCGTCAAGATAATCAATTATCATTCTTGCTCTCTGGTCGTTCATTCTAGCATCAATGAAAATATCGTCTTGATCAATCCGAAACGCTGACCAAACGTGCACTGCTTCATCGTTCCTAAACTCCCTCTCGTATACGAGTGCGTAATTACAAATTTGGTATTATGAGGCGGTTTTTCTTATCGGTTCATCTGCTAAAATCGAACCTAGCCTGGGAAGGCTTCATCATAGCTAATCTTCCAAACTCATCATGGATAAAGTGCTCCCCCGTCACTATATAATTAAGGCTAATATATCTTTTAATTAAAGATCATCCTAGATTATTATATAATCTTGTCACGAGCAAAAATACTTGCAAATGGCTGATGATTGAATCAACAACCCCCATGTAGAAAATTTTGTTATTACGAGTATTGTGGCTATCATTCAGCGAGCGTTTAGTACAAAAACCCTGCTGTAAATGAGTCATTGGCCTTAGAGTTAAATCTGAGTTTTGTGTTCCTTGCGGTGAAAAAAATACAGAGCTTTAAAACGGTACTATGATGAAAAAAGACGAGGCTAGAATAAAGAATCCTAAGGATTATCTCGATAGAAAATGGGTGACTAGAAACCAATCCTATTCATATTTTACTTAGTAATATGAAATTATTAATTTGGAGAAAATATAATATGGCTGTTTCAGAATGATCCAGATGACGAATCTTATTAGATCACGCGAAACTCACATATTCATTGATTTGATCAATTTGTGTTACCCTCGGGTGAACTGTATCGTACGGAATCTCTTCATTAGTAAATGACACAGGTTGCATAAAATTCACAGATGATACAGATCTAGTAAATGAATTAATGAATAATTGTGTTATACTCTCATCTGTTGATGCTCATTTTGCTCAGCAGAAAAATTCATGGCGACCAACACCTCGAGAATTTCTTGGAGATGTTCAAAGCTCGTGTTTTGAATACGATCATGGAGTCTCTGGAATACTAATTATGACTACAAGGACGTTATCTTGATTGACATGATCTCATGTTATCCTACTAGTTTCCTCGGGGCTGGTGAATGTTCGCCGTATTTTAATCGATTTGGCCATCCAACACATGAAACAACTCGAATTGCGTTAAACTGCCCACTGCCAGATTTTGATTTAACTGGAGTTGCCAAGATCGAATCATTTGAATCTGCTGAGAATATTCATCCGGTTATTCCTGCTTGATTTGGTGGTCATTTTAATGAACCAGCCAGGGGAATTACGCAAAGAATGAATGCAGTTGGGCTCCAATGGTACTATTAAGACTTATGCTTGATAGAATTATATTGACATCGCTGACAGTAAACAAGGCGATAATTTCACATAGACAGTAAAAGGAGGTCTGGTTGCCAAAACAAGAAGACAAAAAGGAGTAGAATTCATTTGCAAAGGATATAGGCCGAACAATCATTGGTAAAGTTCCACATGAAGCCTCGTCTGGTAATAAGCGCCGTTATATAAGATTGAGTATAGACAAAACAGAACTTTATTTTGTAATCGCAGATACAGTAAAAGAAGGTGTGATTTACAGATAGGGAGTATGTAAATCTACCAAATGGAAATAAGTTAGGTACTGCTGTCAAATACTATGATAGTGATTCACCGCAGTTTACTCATTTGAGATCTCAAACGCTCCCTCATACCTCAATAAACCTTTTATCGCTGATCAACCGATTTCTTAATGACGCTGTTAGGGTCGCCACAGATTCATTTTATAACAGCAGGTCGAAAATAGACCTTTTAGAGGGGCTTTCGATATTGAGTGCAGGTAAGAAAGCAGCCTAGGGACAATTAAGGATTAGGGATGAGCAGATCCATAGTTATTCAGAATCTGCTGATTATAGACCTAACCCTTGGTATTATATAAATGGACTTGTCGCAACCATCGTCACCACCACCAGTTAATGATCCCGTATCGGGGCATAAAACGGTTTATCTTAATGGTTCTGGTAAAACTACACACGCTATAAGAATGTTTAAATCCGATAGCCCCACTGACTTAGCAGTTTAACTCCAACCCACCGACTTGCCAGGGAGAACAAAGAGAAGTGTTAAGTCTCATACTTATCACAGTTTCTTTCGATGGCGCGGTGACAAATGGGCTCCAGAAAGAATGGGTGAGTAACATATTCCTAACATCATCATCTGGGTTAAAATATGTACAGTATCTATAGATAGTTTAAAACTTTTTCTTGATTAGCTATCGACAAAATCAGCGGTGATTATCATACGAGGTGATCATGGGTCAACCTCCCCCATTCACAGGAGAATCGCCAAAAGACTGGCTAAATGAATATGTCGATTATTAAGAGGAAATGTTAGAGGACCACAGAGCCACCGATGAATCATTGAAGAAGCTAAGAGCAAGGATGAGACTTAAATCCAGCAAGATTCAATGTGAGATGATGTGCAGTGTGATTCCAGAGACTGAGATGATTTCTGGGATTTGTGGCAACCTAATGATCTGATAGTTGCATCCAGAAAAATAGTTCGTGATTCACAGAGAAAACTTTCCAGATCTGCCAGTCCCATTGTGTTATCGCCCAAAGGATACCCGTAAACAAAATATTGACATTGAGATTCCGGAATCCGTGGAAAAGCAAAACCTCGTTCTAAATGATATTGTTGTTGTCCCCGTTGATGTTGTCGATGAAGACTTAACACAGCCTTCTTGCTGAACTCTAGGATATGCAATAACAATTCATTCATCGCAGAGACTAACAATATCAAATACTAATGTCTGGATCGTCGATGATCGTGTCGAATGGTCACATGTAGTATATTTGGCAGTATCGAGAGTTACAAGAATGTCTCATCTACACGGGATAGTTGATACTGAGGAAGATAATCAACCTCAGAAAATTAACGAGACTACGGTAATGACAATATTAGCTGGTTATCAGCGAAATGACAAAAAAATAAACGCTTGATCCTGAATTCATCATGGAGATGAAACAACGACAAAACAATACCAGCGTTTTTTCTAACACTAAATGGCATGGCAATATTCTCCTAATGACCCAAGACAATTTACTGTGGACAGAATCAATAGTAGTAGTTTGGGCCGTATACACGAAAATGTCATACTGACCTGTCTTGAATGTAACAGACATTGAGAAGCTGGCCCCCCGGCGCTAGTGCATTGATTTTTGCTAGCAAATCAATGTTGGTGGTTATTGTGTATTTTAAGGAATTGCCTATAATTGTTCACGGACAAATCCACGTTGAGAAGCTGCCGAATCTAGTCTGTAATTTGCAGGCCTACCCGTAGATCTTGCCACACTGGAATTTTATGTGTGGTTACACTCCAAATAGGATCAGTTGCACTTTTTTACCACCTTCAGGTTCACCTGGTTCATATAAATACCTGATCGTCACGTTACCGAGTTATGGCTTGTGTAAGGGAGGGTCCCGCCGCTTAGTCAGTATGTTCTTCTTCGAGATTGCATCAACGGGTTTCATAGCAATCCCACTCGTGACTTCATTGTTAACGCGGCTATTATGCTGGGTAGTCTTGCAACCCATTCGCGAGATCTCGTTTCTGTGGGAAGTAATTCCGTAGCATACTAATATCCAAACACTCGCTCAGCAAGTGTTTGATTATGTCGTTCATCGATTGCCTGATCACGATGTATTGCGGTCTGATTTTGACATGTTTCTGCATCACCGATGATACTGCACCAAGAAATTCTCTACCAAGGTCAGCCTGTAGCAACTGTGGCCATCGTAAAAAGTCCATGCCAATAAATTCGTTCACACGCACCTGCAACTTCAGTTGATGTTTGAGTTAACAATGGTTCCGCTTCTTTGTACCTACTCACAACGTCGACGACCGTATTTGTATGTTTGTCTCTGTCGTTCTCGTTTACGTGCTGCGCCAGTTATAACAATGTCATGAGGTAAAAACAAAATATCTGCCTAGTGAATTTTGTTGGAAGTGCTAAACATCAAACCGTCAATATTGAATCGTTTTAGGTGGTGGCAGATAAATTTGCCATATTGTCTGCCGGGACAACCACTCTGCGGTTGCATCACGCCTGTCACCTGCTATGGCAGCGAGTTTGCTAATCGACGTTGAGCCTTTCCAGCATCCTCTTGGACTATAATAAATCGATTCCATTATTATAATTATCGGACATTTAATTGCCCGCTCCCACTGCTAGTTTGCCGCTCATCGCCGGTCTTATCAACCAGTTGGCCAGTGACTCCCTTATATTTTTATTTTTTATAGACTTTAGCGTGTGAATCAACTTGACGCTGGCGATATGTCGTTGATGTAGATCTTGATTCTTTTACACGACATCATGAACATGGCACGCTGGATCAATAGCATTTAATGGATATACGCCATCTTTTGGTACGTTTTCCTCATCAAGTATGATATCAAGTCGGGTTCCACAGCCACAATAATTATATCACCAGGATACTTAGCCCATGAAGTTTCTGGTAAGTTCCTGAGTGTCGCGGCGATATCACCACCTTTTGAAGTGCCCGTCGACGATTCTTCGTTGTTATTGTTTTAATCAACTGGTATCAGTGACTTTTTTGCATCGAACGTAACCTAAACTCATGATTATATATACAATATTTATATAACATGAACATGATTGACTTTTCAGCGACACAAGAGAAACCACTGGTCCAGCATCATCCGGCGTTACCAAATTATGTTTGTGACATTATCATTAGTCCGAATGGGTCTGGCAAAACTAAACTGCTACTCAATCTGATAATGAGATGGCTCAAATGGAATAAACTTTATTTAGTGGCACCATCCGTAGATGACCAACGATTGTACTATGTCCTCGAAGAATTCAATGAAACTGCAATGGAATCATTCGATGATGATGTTATTGAATTTATCACTGACGGTCGAAGATCTTGATGGCGATATCAATAATCTTGTGGTTTACGACGATGTCATGTTTGACAAATAAACAAATCCAGCCAGCATATTTTCACGAGGCAGGTATAAAAACACAGATGTCATTTGTGTTACACAACGGTACGTTGATATCCCTAATGTGATCGGAAATAACTGTAATATTTTGGTTATCTTTAACGGCACTGATACACATACACTGCGAAATGTTCATCAGACTTGGTGCCCCGGTGATATGAACATATGTCAGTCTAAAAATGTCTTTACACATGCTCAGAAACCCCACATACATTCATTTCAATCAATTTGCACTATACAAGAACACGATATTGCATAAAATCTTTGGTTGAGCAAACTGTCACCACAGCCGCCACTTTTTGTTTACCTCAAGGAGGGCCACGATGCCGCCGAACAGCAGCAAGGAGGGTGAGTGACCAACACGGATATCTCGGCACGTGAACTAGGACGTCCACGGAATTCTGACACCCAACGTCAAGGGGGGAGTAAAGCGGAATGGCAACTGAGGCCTCGGTTTATCTTTCTTGACCTTATATGTCCATTTTTGGTCGACGCGTTGATTTCACAAATGTGACCGTCCACAAAGTGGTCTGTTCACTCTCCCTGCTTGTACTTTAATCTCATATCAGCTGATTTTGGAAGACTTGGTACGTCTGAACTATGTACGTTTCATTTAGGCACTGTTTGTGATCCTCCGTATATCCGTGGCCGGCTATAATTCTGAAGCTCATCCCAAAGAGAACGTTTTCATTTTCTCAGTAATACAATGGCATCCATCTCTTAAGAATGTCCAAGCTTTGTTGATGGTGCTGGCTGATGCAAATTTGTCAAGACCTGGCTGTGATAGCGTGGTGTATAGGTATTTAATGTACGATATGCTGACTTTCCTCGCATATAAAGCTTTACTTTGGTTGGTTTGGTCCTTGTTGCGCTGATATTAGAATAAATATAGATCGTCACTAATGCCAGGAATAGAGCAACATCTATTCACCAGTGATGGTCTCGGTTACTGTCTTCTTTGGTTGGAAAGTCTGCGATTCAGTTCAGACCTAACTCACTTTCTAGACTGTGAGAGGTCTCATGTCTAAGAATTATGTGCTGATGACCAGTGATCGTGTTATTCTGCCAATTTATATATGGGAGATGAAGTCATCAGATATCCAGATAAAAGCATCCTGTGGTACACTGGTCTGACAATATTGATCAAGTCCTAAGTGGTTCAATGCTATCATGAGGAGGACGGTACCTTAAAACAACAATTAGGGCCTGAGAGTTCGTACAGTTTATGTTTCGCACAACAATATCGCAGTCTGTGTAGATGTCAACTGGACCACTTGTGATATTAATTTTGTCAGAAGTAATGCGTCTCTATATCTGAAAGTTATTTTCAATAGATGTTATAATCACCACAGGTTTCACATCCACAGACTACATCAGTGTGGACATAATCCAAAAATTCAAAGAAACTAGTTTTCTTTTCTATGTAGCACTCATAGCACTCTGAATGTTTTGGGATGGCAATATAGTGTAATTTATCTATGGCTGTGTGAGGCGTTTCTTTTTCTTCAACACGAGTGGATATGACGATGACCTTTATTAAAATAGGTGTACCTGACATCAGTGACGATCGAATTACAAGATAATTCTGAGATGTTGCAGTCATAAATACTACTACATCCACTTTATTTGGATACGTTATTCCGATGAACTGACTTCGCAACATTATTTCAGCCTTGAATGTTTGAGATATTTCCGATTGACCTAGCGAAGAAGTTTGGTACAACACAGTTACAACAAGAGAAAGCAAGAACTTATGCATGGGGGATAAACTCAATCGTTCTTATTCATGATGTGAGCAATGAACCATGCGTCATATTGCAAATTGTTTTCTGACTCCTGTAACCATACGTCTTGTCCCACAGAAAAACGTAATGTTTCTGGGACCTAGTTTTATTTTGTGTTGACAGAACATGCGTTTTTGACTAAAATGGTCTTAGGATGATAGAACTATTCATGGCAAAGACAAAAATTAATGACTGTGTGGTGCACTGGATATTAGTGTCGATATACTGGTAATTTTGGATTACGAGTAAAGTCTGGTCCGCAGACCAAATGTAGTAAGCATCACGGGTAACATTTAAAAATCTGATTAATTTGAACAAGCAGTGGATGTATCTGTGCAATAAGTGCAACATAATGTGGGTCTTGCTTAAAGCTAACATCGAAGAAAACGAAACAATGTAGCAGGCCAGAAGTTGGAACAACGATGTATTATTGGGACACTTCCCTGACACTTATGTATGAAATGTTCTTGTTAGATATTAACCCATTAATGGAATGTCACTGAATTATGATTGAAAGTTGACATTTTTGCTAATGATGCTGTAAATGTAGGAACTAAATCTGATCGATCATATGATATATATATATATATATATATATATAT
>JAECUM010043402.1:0-41646 GCA_016617855.1 Megalonaias nervosa
TGACCCGATTAGATTATAAGATTTCTTCAGCACTATTTTTAGCTCACAGTTTTTGTAAACATCGAGTGAAGACGATTGGCTATTGCCAAGGTCATTTTCGGCTCACGTGTTAGGTGAATTGTAACAGCCTTTCTTTTTATTTATTTCCAGTGTGAAAATTTGATTCTTAGATAGGGCTATTCTAGCCACGTGATAATTGTCATTTTTTTTTATTGCTCTGTTCAAGTTAGAAATCACGTAGCCTGCCACGTGAACTACCATGTGATCTAAAACCGAGGCTTAAAACAGCCATTTTCTACTAGATCTATTGAGTTGTATTTTAAACCATGAGGGCTCAAGAGGTTTTTATTGTTGATGCCAGATTGTTTTGAAGTTCATCTATTTTTTGGAATTTAATAATTTATTCTCTAGAAAACTAAACAAGTGCTTCATATTTATAAAAGTTCTGGGAGAAAGAAATTCAGTGGAAATTTATTCTGGAGTTTAACGGAAACATTATAAATCGTAAAAGTTCTGAGAGAAACAAATTCAGTGGAAATTTATTCCGGAGTTTAACGGAAACATTATAAATCGTGATTCAACGAGGATCTGTTACCATCAGTACAGACATCATCTGACGTCATCGTCTCCATATTGGAATTTCATCGAGATTCGAACCTGGATCCAATTAGAATTGTTTAGTGATAGTACTTATATTTTTCAATCTTAGGATTAAAGTTTGGATTTTATTCACAAACCGTAAGTCCTATTTTCTATTTTTTATATTGTTTTCTAGGGAAATAAAATATTTTGTTAAAATTTACAAAGCTTGTTGGATTCACTCTTTTCTTTTGTTACCTCTGTACGAGCCTACGCGTAACAATATATATATATATTGACTGACACAAAACTTACATTACGACGGAATCGCTCCGGTGGCGTAGTGGTTAGAGCGTCCGCCTCGGATGCGGGAGGTCGCGGGTTCGAACCCCGGCCGAGTCATACCAAAGACTTATGAAAACGGTCCTAACAGCTTTCTCGCTTTGCGCTCAGCATTAAGAGGTTAGTGTTAGTACTGGTCGGCCTGGGTCAGAATAATGTGACTGGGTGGGATATGATGCTATATGTCTGCGGTATGATGCCCCAGTGCAAGACATCACTATAAACTGCCAAACTCAAGAAATCGTAGCTATGTAACTGAAATTTGTTTAAAGCTACGTTAAAAATCGAAATCACACACACACACACACACACACAAACACACGAAGGCTCCAGAATATAACAAAAATTTGCCTACCTTTCGACCTAAACGAGGACTTTCTAAGGAGACAATAAATAACACGCGCACAAGCACTCACAGGGACACAGTGACACGCATAGGATAATATATACTTACATTTTGGTACAGTGATTATACATCCCGATTGATCATTAGACAAAAACAAGTTTATGAACATGTACTTCACTTGATTCCTGAGACGAATGTTTGTCTCCAGACCAGTGCAGTTGGAGCTGGATACAGGAATGAGATCCGTAAACCCGCCGCACTTTCGTTTCAGGGTAACGCTACGAAACCTTCAGGATATCGCTGTAACCTTTTTTAATTACCATCCAACGTCCACGTTTTGATTACTATCCAGCACCCTATAAATACTATCCAAAACGGGGTGTGTAGTGATCAACACACCTGCACTTACTAACCAACGAAAAGGGAAGGAGGTTTTTCTTACACATACTTTACTTACGAACATACAAGCAAGATATCGGACAAGACGGGTAGGATGTAAAAGAAGGGGAAGATGTAAAAGAAGGGGATTAAATCACATAGTCGCACACAAATAAAAAACAAAAACGGGTTGGACTGTTTATACAAACACTAACCCTACAAACTTTTTATCGCACACAAGAGGGTTAAGTTGTTTTCAAGTTTAATTTGGTTGTGAACATATAGACATACACATAGGCATACACAAACATACAAACATAAAACACACACCGTGGCAATGATTTTACGCAATATTTGTCTACTCGATGAGATTTGTTTTGAGCCATTGATATTTATCTATATTCAGGACAACTGCACCTCCCGGGTCCAGCTATGCAAAAAAGATACATCTGGTCCAAATACTCCTTTAATCTTTTAATGGTGAAATTAATCCTAAAAGGTGCTCGTTGGTCTCCATCTCCCAATTCTCCTCTATCAACTGTTGTTGCTGCCGCTCCTTCTCCTCGTATTCATTTTGTCTCAGCTTCTTTTGGAGTTTCATCCAGATCTGGCTGAGGCGTTGAAAGCTCTCCTTCTTCGGACACTCCCCTTCCCTCCTCTCTTCAGCCCCCATGCTGACTTGAATTTCAACACTACTTGGTCAATGACTTCATTACGAACTCCTTCGCTATTTTCAAAGAGGTTGTTTCTCTTTTCAGGTGTCTTTTGTTGCGGTAACACAATCACCTCTACCCGACTCAGAAGGTGTCTGTCTGTCTCTGTCTCTGTCTCTGTCTCTCTCTCTCTCTCTCTCTCTCTCTCTCTCTCTCCACCAAATTGATGCATCCCTCAAGTTTCCAGTCTGACATTTTCAGTCATTTTTCGTCTCTACTGGTGTAACGATAAATGGCAAGATTCCTTTCTTATTCTTGGATTTGAGATTTTTTCGGCCCTTCGGACATGTACATCCAGTTAAAAGTAGTATAGAAAAATGGGGTTCAGGGACACCTTTATCAGTCCGTGATAAAAGAGTGGCCAGAAAAGTCCCCATGGATATATACTACTGAGGGATGGGGGTTCAGGGCCAGTGTTTTGTTGTGTTTTTTTTTGTTTTTTTTTTAAGGGGTTTTTGACTCATTCTATTAGAGATGTGGTTTTAAAACAGAATGTCTCTTCCGTGTTATCCTTGGAGTGTAGATAAACTGGGACTTAGTGATGAGATTAAAGAACCAGGGTTTGAATTCGATGAGGAGGAATGGTTGAAGCGTGCATACGTGGATAAGGGTCCGAGTTATGTGCCTGAGATGATTTATTGTGAAGAGAGCGAAGAAGAGGAGAATGATGGGTGGGTGAAGCGTAGGCAAAGTCATCCGCGTCCCGTGCAGAGCTACATTCAGCAGTATTACATCAAAAGTAAGTCGAAGCGTTTTCATTTGTCAGATCCACAGCAAGAGAAGTTTTATTACTGGTTGAATAAGGTGACTCATGTTCAGTTGGTAGGTCGTGCAAAATTTATAAAATCTGAGTATGTGTTTAAGCGTATCTTTGAGCAGATGGGTCGTCACAAGCATACAGCGAAATGTAAGACAGTTTCTGGGAAGAGCTTGATGGAGGAGTATGATAAGATTATTTCGGAGGTGCTATCGTAGTTAGGGAAGCTGTGGGAATCCCCGAGTTGAATTGTTCAGGGTAGCCAAACCACTTGACGAGCGATTTTTTCCCTTTGGTAGAGATGACTTTTCAACTCTGAAGAGGTTTTGTTTTGTTTTTTGCAATCCCTGTTCGTAAAAAGACCCTTGGATAGGTTCTCCTAAAGAATCTTTGAGTGTGTAGATAATGGGAATGGTTTTCTGGTGGGTATGGACGACAAAGACTTCTTCAGTCCAGTTAGGAGTGTATCCTTTTTCGAACGTGGATTTTTGCCTGCTGATTCTGACGTGATCTCCTACTTTGAATTTGGATCTAAAATATAAGGCCTCTGCGACCTTTTGTTTTGGTCACTCGAAGAGGCTTCCGCTGGAGTCATTCGAATGCTTCGATGCCAGGTATGATTTTATTGGTCGACGAGGTCTGGCAGGAAATCTAAGTATCGGTTAGTATTATCGATGGTGAATATCTTCCATATGCGATTTTTGAGAGTTCTGTTAAACCGTTCGACGACGGAGGCTTTGAGGGTATTATGGGTGCTGTACAAAGTGATGTTATTGTTTTGAAGCCAGTCTGAGACGGTTTAGTTATAAAATTAACTTCCGTTATCTGCCCAGGGTTTACTGAGTTTTCGTTCTCCTACTATTTTATCCAGCGCCTCCACGATCTATTTTCCTTTTTTTGAGAGAAATGACCCAGGCATATTTACTAAAGACATTGATGACTGTCATGAGATAATGGAAATGATCGTTGTAGGCGCTGTAATCTCTCATATCGACGAGATCTGATGACCATATATCGTTGATGTCCATGGTGATGACTCTGCGTCGTGTAAAATGCTTTCGTGCGGGTTTATGCAGTTACTCTGCGAGATCTTTCATTTCGCCAATACTAGGCATACCTATGCCCAGCTTATGTATAGTGCCAATGATGCTTGGTCTACAGGTTCTCTTAAATTTTTAGGCTTGAGTGCTTTTAAGTCCCTCAGCATGACTCGATCGCATCCCGCTTTATCATCGGGATGATCTCTGTAACAGATATCGTGATGCATCGCGATGGCATCGACACCATTGTAGGGCTCCTGACATGGCAGTGGCTGATCGTTTACATCCAGTTGTTGTTCTAAGGGATTCCATAGCCCTGTATATTATGTCCTGGAAGCGTCCATCCACCCCGAGGTTTGGGAAGCTTTCTGATGAGAGGATGGACATAAATGGTTCCACCGAAAAATTGTCGATGTCCACATCCTCTACAGTCTCCCACGCACAGATTTCTTTCCACGCGAAGGTCCTCGCAGCTCGTATCGAGCTCGCAGTGTTTGCAATGATGCATTTTGTATACAAAGTCATGACACTAAGTTTCACTGGTGACAGTGTGCTTTTTTAGAACCACATCTCGACTTGATCATGTGTCGATGAATTTTGGTGACCACCTCGACGGGGTCGACACTCTCCGTTTTGGTTCAACACTTCAGATACCACGAGATCATGATGGTCATATGAGGAGTGGATATTATTTTGTATTTTCAGATCTAACACCACTTCAACGGGAGATTGTCCCTCCTGCATTGTTGGGATGTAGTCGATGCAGAACCACCCACAGGTGCTATCGTCGACGTTTTGAAGTTGTAACGAGTTATACACCGCTCCTTTATGCGTTGTGTGGAGATATCGCACGACTTCATCGGGAGGAGGTACAACAAGCGTATCGAAATACTCCAAATCGTCTCAATGAGGATTGTTGACGATGGTGACCCAGTGAGTGCGATGTCCATCGTAACCAATGAAACAGCTCTCGTCGGAGGTGATATGTTCAGGAAGGTGATCTTTAGAAAAGACACCTCTGAAATGGGGAAAACTGGATCCTAAGATATTCTTCAGATCGAAGTTGCTTAATACCTTTATTTCTCATGCCCTTGCCATGCATGGTTCTCGGCAGCTGGTGTCCTTTTCCGAGTCCAAGTAATCCTGGCAGTAAGGATCCAGCGATCCCTGCTAACAGAGGTCCGATAAAATCTCCTTGTTTGGACAGCTGCGTCACGGATAAGTTCAGAACGAGACCTTTCCGAGCAGCCTTATGCTTAGCGACATCAGTCGCTTGACGATCTGTCAGCATGATCCGATAGGGTCTCATGAGTGCTGAGGCCTTCAGCCTCACTGAGACAGATCTTGTGTGCGTGGCTGCCAACGGGATGGTTTTCTTCTGCTGTGGTGAGAGCGTAACTTCGACTGGAATGTACGACATGGTGTTATATGAGATGTTATTATTTTTTTCGTTTGGCATGGTTATCATAGCCAGTGGACGAGGTCACGATGGCATTAAATCCGATGCTACGACCGATGTGTTGTATAATATAACTACGGCAATCGGAAATAATTTACTGGAGTTCAGGATGACGATCACCGATACCAAGTACGTCGCTTTTAAATTTGTGGGACTGACAGCAGAGCCTACCAATCCTGGCTTGAGCTGTTTTCAGATATTTACTCTTGACGATCTTGTGTGATTCAATATAGAGCATGGCCGAAATCTTTAGCATCGCGACGGAGCTGTACCAGTTGCTGTTCGACGATACGTATAGACAGGAGGTGTCTTATGCTAACAATGACCAGCATTTGCTTAAGCAGACAAAGGTAGTACACGGAGTGCTAAAAGAAGTACGAGATGCGGATAAATCTTTGGAAGAGGCGTACGAAGGATGGAAGAATCATGACATGAGACGATCTCATCTGTCTGTAGGACACATGTGTCAGGAGCAGCTCAGAGAGGCCATCGATCGATACTGGACAGTCTTTCAATTTTGTAATGATCGAGAGTCAGCACGGTTAGTCAAAACCATCTAGAGTCTCGTTCATGATATCATTCGCGAATTACATCCAGACCTCGTAGACGCGATCGTGAAAACAGGCTATGTCAAACGATGATGATTTGATCGAAAGGAAGACGACGAGGCTCAAAAAAAAAAAGATCATGACTGCATGGACAAATTGGCATCAAGAAAACTCTTTCTCGATAATCGAGCACTGCGTGACGCTTTCGACAAGCCTAAGATTTTTCCAATAGGTAGGACTGGAATGCGAAGACGTGGATACGATTATGGCAGTGATGGCTCTTGATGGCGGAGGAAGCGATGATGAGGTTTCGCCAAGAAATGCTCTCATGCTTGAACCTCATAATGCAATAGAAGCCTTTTTTTTACGTAGTCATTTATGGAGAGCATGGAAATGTAGATCCAAATCTAGCCGCGATTGTGTATAAGTACCGGGAGAGTTTTAAGCAGGAAGAGATTAAGAGTACGCTTGGGTATGTTCTTAAAAATGGGTGACGTCCTCCCCAAAGGACATTTTGTTAATCCTCCAGTAGCCTCTAAGGATCTTCTTGAAAAAATAAATGATCGAGAAAAATACATCAGCAAATACGTGTCCGTTATGACATTCACTGGTCTAGATACATTTATCATTCCAGAAATATTAGCCTACGAAAAAATACACAGGAGTGTGGACAAAATAGCTACTGCTTTCTATTACGTTTATAAATATCACCACAATGACGAATATAATCCCACTGATTTTACTGTCACTGACGTTGAGAGATCTTACAAGTATCTATGAATCTACCAGCGACTCCCGAGATGCTCGCGAATATTGTGAAATTAAACCAGATGACCGAGATCAAAAAAGACTTAGTCCTGATGGTATCTAGTGGACCTAATTATGAAAAAGAGTTCAGGGATAGAACTATCAAAGTGGATCAAATACATATAAAGTTCTTAAAAGCGAATCTGCCACAGCTTCAACTACTGGTGCAGAGTTTAGTCGATGCAGAGGTATAAAAAAAAAAATGAAACCCATCCTCGACTTTAACCACATTGACGAAAACATATCGGTAGAGCAGAGTCACGAACTAGAATTATATTACCGCTATTGCTATCAGAGAGTCTACGTCTATAGACATGCCTATCGACGTTATAAACGCATCCTGAGAGTCATTTCGATGATTCCGATTGCTGTGACGGCTACAGGAGTCATTTCCACGGGAGCGATGGCTAATCCGATGATGTTGATTGTATCCGGAGCTGGACTACCATGCCAACTCTGATGAAACGTCTCGAGCCACGATTAGAAGCCAAAACAAAAATATCACCAAGCAGGCCATGATGTCCTATCTGCGTGGAGCTCCCTTCGACATGTCCTGGCTCATTCACGAGATGAGGACCGTCGACGATCTCATCATGAACATGGTAGGAAATCAGGATTGGCTACCTCGATTCGAAAAAGTGTATAACCAAAAATATGAGACCTAATTCTATAAAAGATGTCTGACCACAAGGTCTTTGTCACCGTTGTGATCTTACATCAACCGGAAGCTTTCCATAAAACCATCGCAACGGTATTACAAAATAATGCTCCGGTGACGCACGAACTGACCCTGACTAAAATTCAAGGTGCAGCGAGAATGCAAGCGTTACTGACACGAGATAAACGTTTGGAGCTATCCTCAAATGGCATCGTCAGGATCTATTACGACGAGGATTTGATCAGGCAGCAAGGCCTGCTATGTCTGAGGGAAAAAAACGCTCAAAAAATATTTAAATTTATATAGAATACCATGGCAGATATATGACTTACGTCATTGTGGAAAATCGAAAAGATCTCGAGAATGCCATCGTGAACGCTTTTCATTGCAACATTGATATCAGCGTGGCTTAGCGATCACCAAAATCGTGAGAATAGGAAACGTGTTACTCAAAGCGGCACAACTCTACGACAATGGCATGTCGTCTACGATCCTTTTCATATACTGCATCTCTTGCATGCATCGTCTCCTCAAGTTGTTGTACAGATCACACAAAATAAATTTATGAAAACATGTTTTCTGAGATATTTTTTTGCTATCCGCCAGGCCTTATATCCAAATTATCCAGACAATTATCCGATTTATCTCCGTTGAGAAGAAAGACAGAATATCCGATAGGAACTACTCAGCGATGAGTTTCAAACAAAAAACGATGACGGTACATCGTAGCTCTCACTCCATGGACAAAGACATGAATGATGGAATAACCAGTAGTGATAAACTTCACCACGTGCCTGATCTTCGTGCGAACGCTACGTACCTCTCCCTCCGCGTTAGCTTCGTAACGACTAAACACGAGATGTACTTTCCACTGTGTTGTGGGAAACACTGTTTCATGCGTTATGCTTAATCTTGGTCAGAAACTCGTTGAACAAAGCTGAATGATTTTTGGGTTTCTGGGTAGTTCTTGCTTTTTCGTAGTAATATTTAATCGCCCTGATGTTTCGTTCGCCACAACGCTGACACACTTGGAGTTGACCTCGAACCACTTCCTGACATCTCAAGCATGGTTTCATCTCTGGACTTCCACGCTTGATGAGAGAATAATGCTGTGCTCAGTACTTTCTCGTACAGGACCTGTTTAACTTTTCCGTACTACCCTGAGGTAACCACATACACTTTTGTGTCCCACGCAGAGGCATTGTGCTATATAATAGATTTAAAAAATTTTCTGCCAATATGAACAAGCAATTAAAGAAATGGAAGACGGGGCTATATTATATAGCATCACTATCATTGCAAGGATAGACTAAAATCTTGCCTGATATCCATGGAATCAGATCCAGGAAAAGTTTATCCTTCGTCATGATCTTGCTCATCGACTTAGATGCATCGCTCAGTTGTTGTATAGTACTCCAGTGCCCTATCCCAGATCGAATGCCGCTCTACAGGAGTTGATCAAACGAGTCAGAAGAGACCTCACGCGCGATGCCAAGAGTCCATCGTAAGCTCATCAACGAGTACAAACCACTAGCTGGACTAGAAATCCTCACCACACAGCAGTACCTGAAGCAAATGCGAGACAAGTACAAAGCTCTCACGGGAGAAACAGCTCAGCCTTCTAAACTTCTACTTCAGCATGAGATTCTAAGTCGATCAAGTCGAGCTGATTTCAAGAAAAACTAACCAAAATCGATCTACAAGCTCTTCAACGACAACGCGATCACATCACACGTCTTCCACCTCCACGACGCGTTGAAAAAGCATACGGAGGTGCTTACAAAAGATTTATTTACGATCATTCCCATATTCTTCAGCGCGGAGTTGATACGGAACTCCTGCAGCGTATTCTACATCCTACCATCCAAGCAGAGCTATGTACCATCAAACATGGAGTCGCTTTCAGCATTCATCTAGTCAAGGAACACAATAGCATCAACGTGTGGATCAGAGCCTAATCGCTCATAGTGTATCGAAGTGATGGTCACATCGTTGACATCGCATGGTCGTTTATCCAACGTCGCACCGAGGATTATCAAGAGTCAGGATCAGCATGGATCTATGCCGGAGTCAATTATATCACGTTTCGAACTTCTAAATTCACACCGTTGCGCGGAAGCAAGCACGTACCAGTGCCCAAGCAAATCCTAGCTACAAAAGCCTGTATCAGTATAATAAACGACGATGACTACCGTCTCATGTGGGCTATCCTTCCGCATTACATCCAGCTGAAGATCATGTTTATCTCGTCTCCCACTACAAGCCACTTTTTGATAACATCAAAACTATTGGCATCACCTTTTCAGCAGCTGTCAAAGACGTTCATAAACTGGAAGCACTCAACGATGAACTCTCCATTAACGTGTTTGGACTCGATGACCAAAAACCGGGTGATAAACAGTTCGTGGTCTATCCCATGCTTATCTCCAAAACAGCCTCACAACGCAGTATGAATTTACTGTATAACCAGAACCATTTCTTGTACATCAAAGACTTCAGCCGGTTATACCGATCTCAATACACGCAGCATAAAAATCACGGCTATTTCTGTTATCGCTGCTTATAATGCTTTCCTCAGCCATAGCGATTGCAAGATCACATCCCATCGGGATACTGTCAGGAACTACAAAATGTACAGATGCCAGGCGAGGGAACGCTACAGTTCGAACATCACCACAAAATGTACGCGCACATGTTTTATATTCTATTTGACTGCGAAGCCAAACTAAAAATAATTAAAGGATTCTCGCCAGATCCAAACCATTCTTTCACCCAGGTAGAACATAAACATGTCCCGTGCTCGATTGGATGTAAAACCTGCTGTTCCGTCGATGAATGCTTGTCTTCTCCGTATCGTCAGTATTGCGAAGAGGATTGCATCCCCTGGTTCTTTGAGCAACTCAAAAAGGAATTGGAACTCATCAAGGGCATCCGAAAAAATTCAGCACCGATCATTCCACTCACTAAAGCACAACTGAGACAATACAAGTCAGCTCAACGATGTCACATCTGCGAAAAGTACTTCAAGCTGCATGATAACAAAGTCAGAGACCACTGCCGTATCACCGGTCAATATCGAGGAGCTGCTTATGCCGATTGTAATCTACGCTTCAGAGATCCAGACTTCGTTCCGGTGATCGCACATAATCTACGACGATACGATGGACATTTCATCGTGGAAGCGTTCAATCATCCTCACGTCAAATCGATTCTTGCTGAAGTGGGAACTCAAATCAAATGCATACCCAACAACGTTAAAAATATATGTCAGTGACCATTGGACCTTTCCGATTAATTGATTCGTTTCAGTTCATGTCGATATCGCTGGAAGAACTAGCCAGAAACTGTCCTCAGTTCACCAACCTAGAAAAGGAATTTGGTGATAAAGCCGACCTTCTCAAGCAAAAAGGAGTTTATCCCTACGTATACACCGATTCCTCTTCACACTTAGAGGAAACATTGTTACCACCCCAAACAGACTTTTTTCCCATCCAAGCCTGACAAGAACCACCGATGATGAATATCAGTACGCGAACAAGATATGGAACGAATTCGGCTTTACAACACTGGGTGATTATCACGACGTATATCACAAAACAGATATGCTATTGCTCGCAAACGTTTTTGAACATTTCAGACGCACATGCTTAAGCCATTACCAACTCCATCTACTCTGGTATTTCTCCTCACCGGGACTCTCCTGGGACGTCATGCTTAAACGAACCGGTATGACATTAGAACTCTTCACCGATCCAAACATGTTCATATTCACGGCACAAATGGTACGAGGAGGTTTCTCCGTCATCAGCCAAAAACATGCCATCGCCAATCACAAATACATGAAACGCAACGACCCTAAGAAACCTCCCGTGTACATCCTCTACCTTTACAAGAACAATCTCTATGGTTGGGCCATGTTACAACCTCTCCCTGAGGGAGATTTTCACTGGATCAGCGAAGAACAATTCCTCCAAGAAAGACAGGCAGGATATCTCGACGGCTGGGGCTATTTTACCGAAGTCGATCTCAGCTATCCACCACATCTCCAAGACGTGCATAACGATTATCCCTTCTGTGCTGAGCAAATTCTTGTCAACAACTCCATGCTCTCTCCTGAACAGCTGCCTCAAAAGAAGCAGTTCGTACTCGGAGATGCTAAGGTGAAAAACTCATACCCAATCTCAACCACAAAACCCACTACAAGATGCATTATCGGCTGCTCGAACAAGCTCTCCAGCACGGACTAGTTCTCGAAAAAGTTCACCGAGTACTCAGGTTTCGTCAATCTCCGTGGATGAAACCCTACATCGATCTCAACATAGCACAACGAGCCAAAGCCACCACGCACTTTGAAAAAGACTTCTTCAAAGTCATGAACAATAGCGTCTTATAGAAAACCATGGAAAACATCAGGCATCGAAAGAAAATCGAAATCGTTAATAGCCAACGTCGACGAGATAAGCTTGTGGCCAACGATGCCTTTGTCAGCATGAAAATCATTGATGAAGAACTCTTCGCCATCGAATCCAGAAAAACTAATCTCTTGCTGAACATGTCTATCTACGTCGGAGCAGCCGTTCTCGATCTCTCCGAAATGCTCATGCTTGAGTTTCACTACGGCTTCGTCAAGCATAAGTACGGTAATAAAGCCACACTACTCATGACCGACACCGACTCGCTTGTCTACGAAATTTACGCTGACGATGTCTACGCAGACCTCTATCAACATCGTGAACTCTTCGACCTCAGCGATTATCCACGAAACTATCCCTTCCACTGCGATGACAATAAAAAGGTGCTGGGAAAGTTCAAAGATGAAACTCGCGGCATAACCACCACGGAATTCATAGGACTTCTATCCAAAATGTACTGCATCACTCGAGACAATGGCATCCTCATGAAAATAAAGCCAAAGGAGTTGAAAAACCCGTAACTGCCAAAGTAGCCACTAACCAGCATAAAACACAATCACTGCATGGACATCTCCAGTACTACTCCATGAGAACATTCCGTTCACAACGACACCAGCTATCCACAACACTCATTAACAAAAACGGATTTAGCCCCTTTGATGATAAACGATACTTTACCGCTGACATTCACACCCTAGCTCATGGACACAAAGACATACAAAAGTAAGCCAAGATAAACAAAGCCAAGGAAAAAAAGCCACTGGCCCAGAACCCGCATCCCTCAGTAGTATAGATCCATGGGGACTTTTCTTGCCACTCTTATCACGTAGTGATAAAGGTGGCACAGAACCCCCATATTCTATTCTACTACCTTTATGTCTTTTATTTGACAGTGGAAAATAGCTCGAAAAGGGGCGCACCGTTCTCTAAGGGTCTCCGCTGGTTCAGGGTTATATAACTTTTGGTTGATGAGCCGAAAGGTATAATATTGTCGTCTTGCAGCTTGATTAAATTTTTTTTTTAAATATCCCCGTACAAATTACTGTATTTGGTTTAGGTTATTGTTAGAAAGGTAGAGTTTTTAAAGAGTGGTGTTTGTAGATATTTCGATATTTATTATTTATCAGCTATTGCAGATAATCAATTACTACATTGCTCAGTGGGTCCTGATGGTCTGGGCTCATGACTATCTCATATTGTCTAAAGTATGGGGCGTATATATGGTATCGGGAGTTCGCTCCTTCTAATATTGCCGCCTTGTGCAGATGGTCCTGATGGTCTCGGCTTATCACACCTCATATGTTTCATTGAGTGTGGAGCAGTTATCAATATTGAAATCCAAAATTGCGAACACTGCCACACCCAAGAAACTCTCCACCATATATTCAATGAATGCCTTAAATACATCATAGAAAGAAACAAATTCCAGGACAGACAGAAAACTCTAAAGGCACCATGCAAGTACCCAGACTTCTTAAAAACGCCAAGTAGTAAATTCAACTCGATGTACTTGAATATCAAGGTGTGCTTATCAGATATTGGGAAAAGAGGGAAAATATGAAACCGAGCAAAAGGACTAATGCTACTGAATACACATACCCTAGATAAAAAAAAACCCCACACAAAACAAATTGAATCCAATAAGGTGTAGAAGCTAAACCTAATAAACAGACGCTAAAACAGATTTAAACCCCATTAAACCAACGTCACCAATCCATAATAAAAATATAGAAACTCCTCTCGTCCTTTTAAGGTATGGAAAGATTGTCTGTCTGTCTGTTTTGAATTAATGCCTGTCATGTACGACAGTTTACTGCCTGCACTGCAGGCTACCTAATCTTTCGTCGGGTGGTAAGAAAGCAACCGACAGGTTATTGCACGCAAAACATGCTTTTTAATTAACCGTCAGGTGAGAATGGAGCCACACACCGGACGTCACCCAGGTTAGGTGTAAGCATGTACCTCTAGGATTTGGTTAGTGCGACGACTGGGAAAGGAGACACGTTCTCATCGTTGTCTGTCTGCATGCAACTCGATATGCATGCCCGGAAGCGGAAAAGGAGAAGGCTGGCTGGAGTCCCCAAGCGTCACTGGGACCTTATTTGAAACTCCCAGTTATCTAATTCGGGCTATTCCCTATTGCCAATTGTGTGTAAGTTGATTACTTTAATTATAATCACGCTATTTTTGTTGACAGTTTCCTATCCATAATATTTTTTAATTGTGTGTACATAGTAACTTAAATGTTCCGAAATTACAATAAAAATATAAGGTCTAAGTGTCACATTAAATATTTGCGGTCAAGGTAGTGTATTCAAAAAATACTTTTAGACAGGTGGCCAAATGAATCATATTTGTATATTAAATCAGTGTTATCAAAACGGGTTTTCAAGCGAAAATGAAAACCCTATTATAAGAGACAATTTCATCAATAGCCCTAAAAAGGGCTGACGCCAGACCTCAAGTGGCAGGACCAGGAATGGCCTAAGGTGTTCAGGCGGGGAAACTTTCTTCCTTGTTAGTGTTAGGGGCGATGATGTCTGCCATCACCTGGTCGTCCCATTCAGGTCGGTATTAGATGTGCCGGGCTGCGACGCTGAAAGCTCTTATGAATTCATTTACGACTGCAATTATTAGAGTGACAGGGCACTATCAATACTTTTCAACTGGCGAGCTTATGTCTCCCGAAGTATAGAGGAAGAAAGTCTTTTCCCTTTTTGTCAGTGGGCCCCTTGTCCTTTGTCAGTCTCTAATACAGTTATTAGATCTTCTGCATGCCTCTGGGGTGACAGTCGATTCTCCATGAGGACACACAATCCCCGCCTGGCAAAGAAAAGATATTCAGCCAGTTGAACCCTCTGGCGACCGGTTGTGATTTATTCGCCACTGGCTTCTCCTGCGGTGGCGAAGGAATATCTTTGGATTCGTTCCCAGATTGAGAGGATTTGAGACTAACTAGGGTAGCTGTATTCTTGTTGGTGGTGCGGCTGTTGTTGACGCTATCGTTGCTCTCGGAGGTTGTTATCTTTTTTCCTCATTCCGGTAGTTGTCTTTGGGTCTCCTCATTTGCCTCTTTCTTTTCTTCATTCTTCTTTCCTTCCTCCACTCTCTCCTGCCTATCCCGTTGTTGCACTTGTGGTATTGGAGTAGCGAGCTTGGGAGATTCCTTCTTGTAGAAATAGGAACGGTTATTGCTGTTGCTGAAAGTGGAGGATTCGTTCGCAGGGACCTGTCGCTAGGAGGGAGGGCTAGGTATCTAGTGAACGTCCATCTGACGCTCCTGCTGTTGTATTGGCCTCTTCTCTGCCATCATACGGGGCTATCGTTCTCTCTTACATCATTGTCACGCTTGCTAAGCCCCAGCTATAAAGTCATGTATAAGCTATAATATTACCGCGGCGTTGTGTTTGATGTCTAAACATTGCTGCGGGCTAGTGTTAATCTATTACGCATGGTTACATGACCAGTCGGAGACCCGGAATCTTGAATCGGCAAAGGCGATCGCTAGCATCATTTGACAAAGGCTTGTAGTTATCACACCTAGGTGTTAAAGATTATTCCTAAGATCAGAGGGAAGCCCGCGGCGTGAGCGGGACGTGTTTTCATCCGTCCCCACGTTGACAGACAGCGAGAGGGACATTGTCCGCTAAGTTTGATTGGATCGGTCCACAGCGACATCCTATCAGAATTGAGATTGAGGGTGCGATTACAATTTAGATCCGAAGTATAACTTCAGAACTCTAAGAAAAATTCAGTTACGCCTAGACAGATTGTTAAGAAATATGTTACGTATCGGCTTATTCAAAGTAACACAAAGAAAGAGTGACTACAACAAGCTTTGTAAATTTTAACAAAAACAAATTTATTTCCCCAGAAAACACGGTGAAAAGGTAAATAGATGAAACAAGACTTACGATTTACGAAGAAGATTCCAAAAATTGTCCTAAAATTGTGAAAACACATAAGTCCTGTGAAATAAACAGTTCTAATTTGACATAGTCTGAATCTCACTTCCGTTCCAAGATGGCGGATGATGACGTCAGACGAAGGCTAACACAGAATGTCCAGAATTTTCACTGTAAAGCACAATTTGTATTGTTCTGTTCCGATTTAGAAATAATTTCATCAAATGTCTTTGTCCAAAGCCAGTAGTGTTGTTCTCCAGGGAAAATAATTATTTAGAAAGTAGATGAAATACAGCTACCACCACTAACAACACACATGTTGTTCCTCGTACGAATGCACAACTCTTTCCAGCACAGAAATACCTTTTCCTTAAGATATTAGAAACTCTGTAAGATGTTATGATGTGACTCTCAAGTATAACTGACTACGACTATGACTATCACTATGACTGAACTTTCTTACAGATAACTACGCATATAAAAGGAACTAATACGTCGTTTCATGTACACACGCACGAGGAACACTTGTGATTTCGCAATCTATCTGGACATTACGAAAGCCTGAACAAGTATCAGCCAATCATTTACATAGCTACTGCTGAATGTTTACTTGCGACGAATTTACTATCATACAAAGCTCGTGCTTACATGAGCCACATTTACGTTTTAAATAAATGCGATGTTTCTAACATACTATTAGACCCATGCAAACATAATCATCATAATAATAATAACCACATTTAATGATATAAAAATGTAATAAAAATGAAACAAAGAATTAGAAGAATTTAAATTTTAACACACATGTAATTTAACTACAGGGTCGTAACAAATAGGGTTACTCCGGTGAAGCCTCTCGCAATTTGGCGGTAAAACTTAGAAGCAGATTCTAAGGAAAGACAAAGCTTCGAAAAGGAAGCTTTTTAGGGGACAGAACTTCAGGTTCAATTGAGTCCCGAGTCTCCAAGAGGTGGGAACTGAATTGAGAGTAGCCGAACAGTCAAAGTCGACAGAAGTCTAGTCGGTGGAGAGAAGGTGGATAGAAGGTGGAGGAGAAGGAAAGGGAGTCTGGAGGAGAAAGTGGAAGAGGAGAATGAGTATAGAGAAGTCGAGGAGGAGGAGAAGGCGTACAAAGAAGTCGAGGTGGAGGAATTTGGAGAAAGTCGGGGAGGAAGAGGAGAAGGAATTGGGGAGAAATAGGAGAGAAGAATACCACAGATGAATAGAATACAAGGACAGGGGAAATCAATCTCACACTGCTAATCAAGTGATGCAATAGGCTATTAAAGGGTCGAGTGGAAGGAGTGTAATTGGAAATTTGAATCATTTGATTATTGAATTGTTATTAAATTGTTATTCATTGAATTTCAACCTTTTTGTATATTTAACCATTTAACCGTCGGCATTGTTGACTGGGGGCTCGGAGCTGTACATCTATCTTTCACTAATTTAACTTCCAACCAAAATCGAGCCTGGGTGGGACTTCTACAACAGTTTAAATAAAATATTGGGAGCGCCCCACGATGCAAATCCCCACAGTGGCGGCATCGTCCGGGATCTGAATTAGACATAAATATTATCTTTACGACCTAAAGTATTATTTATTAGGAAGTATTAGTGAACAGTTGTGATATATTTTCCATCGCGTGTATTTTGAATTTTTATGATTTCAACTTGTGTACGTTATATTTTGATCTTTGCATGCTTGGTAGATTTCAGTTGCTTGCAGTAATTGTGAAGCAAATATCGGGCAAAATATCTTACCGGAGCGAAGTTGTTTATTGTTAACAGGTAAGTATTGGGTTTGAAACTTGTAACATCTGTTAGTTGTTTAGTAATTTGAGACAAGGTATCACTTACTGTTAGTATCATCATAAAATGGCTACAGAAAGACAGATGATTAAAGAGTTAACGCGCCATGGGCTTGGAAGATCTAGGGTACGAGGGAGACCGCCTAGCAGCGTTCATCGAGGAGAGAACGAAAGAATGGAGGGCCGAAAAAGCAGCCGAAAGAGAGAAGGAACTGGCCAGGATATCAGCGGAAAGAGAGACGGAGCTGGTCAGGATAGCAGCGGACAGAGAAACACAGAAAGAGCTGTAGCTGGCCAAGATATCAGTGGACAGAGAGACACCAAAAAGAGCTGGCCACGCTAGCAGCGACACGAAAGAAAGAGAGCTCGTTCACGCTCTCGAAATGGAGAAATTAAGGGTAGAAGCTAGGACCGCCGATAGGGACGACTCCAGTTCTGGAGGAAGCATACGACCGATTATCGACCACCGAATGGTACAGATAAGTATGCCGCGATTCAACGACAAAGAAGAGTCCATTGACGATTTCCTCGTGCAATTTGAGAAACTCGCGTGCGTTCATAAAATTCCCGAGCAACATTGGGCGAATAACGTCTCGGCAAGGTGCAGCTCGCGAAGTTTACCATAACCTAGCCGCAGAAGAAGCCGACGACTACAACGCGCTCAAGAAGGCCCTACTTTGCCATTATCGGCTGAACGCCGAAACGTACCGTAAGCTTTTTCTGGACTTGACGAAAAAGGAAACGGAAACTCACTCTCAATTCCACACCCGTGTTTGAGGGTTATTCGAGAAGTGGATAAAGATGGAGGAAGTGGAACGATCGCAAGACGCGTTATGCGAGGAGCATGTCCTGAGTACTTACCGTCGCGAATTGACAGTATTCATAGCCGAGAGAGAGTACAGGACTCTCGAAGAGATCGCCAGCATGGCGGAGAGATACAAGCAGGCACACTTGAAGAGTGGAGGTTCCGGGGATACGAACCGACCCCGACCCACTGAGTCTCGCCGTGTGGTTGAGGCAGAGCCGGCTGTTTGTAACCGTCAGGGCGACGGGAAGGTCGGAGTGGGATCTACAGGTAAGGATGCCACCTATAGACCCGGACAGGCCTCACCCACGTGAGGGCCGCCGACGTGCTACAACTGCATGCACCCGGGGCAGGTTGCACGAGAGTATCCCTAGGGCAGGCAGACCTAGGTGAATGATGTCGCTAGGAAGAAGTGCGAGACGGAGGCAAGCTGTAAACCAGCAATCCTCGTGTCCGCAACGGTCAACGGAGAAGGTGTCACCCTCTTGTACGACACTGGGTGTAGCGTTCCCGCCCTTGTCGACAAGAAATACGTGAAACCTGAGGACTATACAGGGGAGGTAATTGAGGTCCTGTACACGAACAGCGCGAGTGACTCGTTTCCAGGAGCTGTCATTGACCTCGATTCACCGTACGTGAAGGGGAAAATTGAAGCTGCATGCTTGGATGGGCTATCATATGACGTCATACTGGGATGTCGTTATTTATTTCCGCAACTGAACCCCTAAACATGCACACCGACACCGGTGAGTGCTGTGGAAACCAGGTCCAAGAGTCGACAGACGAAACCGACGCTGACGGAAGTTACGTCAACACCGGTCAGTAACGTACTTCCGGCCGAGTTGAGAAAGCTGAAGCAGGAAGATGCAACTCTGACGCAGTTGCATAAATACGCTGTAGAAAGAACAGAGAAAGAAACTCCGAATGGCGCGGTGAGGTTCGTATACAAGAAGGGGATCTTGTGTTACCACGTCAGGAAAGGACACGAGCACTTCAAGTAAGTCTTCGTGCCCAAGGAGAAGCGAGGTGAAGTGTTGAAACTCACGCATGAAAGTCTCATGGGAGGACACATGGGAATTGCCAAGACGCATGATCGTCTTGTCAAGGTTTTCTACTGGCCAAGGGTCCAAGGAGATGTCAAGCGGTTCTGTCTCTCCTGTGACAAGTGTCAGAGAATGGCACCGAATATGCATCATCGACCCCTCCCCTTGGGAAGTACACCTCTTTTCGACGAACCATTTCGACGCGTTGCGATGGCTTTGATCGGATCAATCAAACCCGCGTCAGCACAAGGAAATCGGTATAATTTAACGGTCGTAGATTACGATACACGCTATCCGGAGGCTGTCGCGTTGCGTAATATTGATTCGGAAAAGGTCGCTGAAGCGCTGCTTGGGATTTGGTAGAGGTGAACCGACTGATGTCAGTTAAGCACCTCACAACTGCACCGTATCACCCCTAATGTAACGGTTTGGTCGAGCGGTTTAACGGAACTCTGAAAAACACGCTGTGTGAAGGCCATCCCAAACACTGGGATTGGTATATTCCTGCCATGCTTTTCGCATATCGGGAAGTACCACAAGCTAGCTTAGGGTTTTCTCTCTTTGAACTCTTGTATGGGAGGACCGTAAGTGATCCCATCGCCGTACTGAGACAGCTGTGGACGGCCAATCACGCTGTCAAAGAGGTACGTACTACCTATCAGGACGTCGTGGATTTGCGAAACAAACTGGAAGAAGTTTGTACCCTCGCACAGGAAAACCTCAAGCGAGCGAAGTCGCGTCAGGCGAAGTATTACAACAAGCGCGCGAAACCACTCCAGTATGAAGTAGGGGACACGGTGTTGTTGCTGTTGCCCCAAGAACACAACAAGCTGAAAGTTTCTTAGAGGCGGCCGTACGTCGTAACCGGGAAGGTCGGGGGTCAAACCTATCGGATATGGCTACCGACTAAAGAGAAGCTGTACCATGCTAATCTCCTTAAGAGGTACCGAGAGAGACCGTCAGCACTTTTGTCGTCGCCACGATTACCGAGGACGCCGAGGGCGACACAGAAGGTGCGAACACTGTCCCGAGCAGTCCATTAACGAGTGTTGAGACACCCTCAGAAATGGAGTGTGACCCCAAGTTGACTGCGGAGCGGCTGGAAGAGATAGAGACGTTGCTGGCGGGGTACTCCGGTGTGCTTATGGAAATACCCGGAAGAACGTCACTTGTCGAGTTCGGGTTAAAGGTGGTGCACGACCGGCGAGTCCAGCGGAAACCCTACCCTTTGCCCCACACGAAACGACAAGTGGTAAGGGAAGAGATCGAGCAGATGATTGCTCTGGGAGTAATCGAACCCGCCGATTCTCTGTACAGCTCTCCTGTAGTCTTAGTTCAGAAGAAGGATGGCACTCATCGGTTTTGTGTCGACTACCGGAAGCTGAATCAGGTGACGGAATTTCAAGTCGAAATGCTACTTGACCCAGAACGGATATTCGCTTTTGTCTCTAAAGCGAATATTTTTCAAAGTTGGATTTGTCCAAGGGCTATTGGCAAATTCCTGTAAGAGAGGAAGATAGAGTAAAGCTCGCTTTTGCTACTTCCGACGGGACCTACCAATGGTTAGTCATGCCGTTCGGAGTCCAAAATGCGTCTAGCGTCTTCACTAGAATGAAACCTTGCGCGATAGGGGTGTTTACAACTTAATGGATGATCTCTTGCTAGCCACAGAGACGTGGGGTGAACACCTCACTCTGCTAGCTGACGTTTTGGAACGGCTACATCAGGCGGGATTGACGGCTCGTCCTTCCAAATGTCACCTTGGGTTCCGGACGTTGGACTATTTGGGACACACACTTAGTCAAGGCACGCTGTACCCAGAGACGTCGAAGGTGGAGCAGCTTAGAATCGCCGCCCCCTCCACCACGAAAACTGAGGTGAGGTCATTCCTGTGTTTGGCCGGGTATTACCGGAGGTATGTGGCCAATTTCAGTGCGATTGCCGGGCCATTGTCTGACCTTACCAGGAAACAGACCCCGAGTAAAGTGTTTTGGACGGATGCATGTGAGCACGCTTTCCTAACGCTGAAGGACAGGCTGACATCCGACGGGCCTAGGGGCAGTACTACTGCAAGAGCACGAGGGAACGCTTTTTCCCGTCGCTTACGGCAGTCGAAAACTGTCTGCTTACGAGAAGAACTACTCCGTCTCGGAGAGGGAATGCCTCGGACTTGTGTTCGAGATATCACGGTTCGAGCGGTAATTATACTGGCGGAAGTTCATATTGGAGACCGACCACCAACACCTCGCCTATCTTGCGCAGGCGAAATTGTCGAATGGACGCTTGATGCGATGGTCGCTTTTCTTACATCAGTACCAGATGCAGATCAGATACGTGAAAGGAACCGAGAACGTAGGCACCGATGTCATGAGCAGGAGCGTTGAAACGGCATAGATCGCGCAGTAGATATCCGTATGTGTGTGTATATTCGTATCCGTAGTCAGCGTGTAGCGTCGTTATGATTTTGTTATTTTATTGCGTTTAGTAATGCACATTTGCATTTCGAGCAATTTTAGGGAATAAAATCCCGATTTTATTCTCAAGCGTGGGGGGGGGGTATCAGGTTTGCTAAGCCCCAGCTATAAAGTCATGTATAAGCTATAATATTACTGCGGCGTTGTGTTTGACGTCTAAACATTGCTGCGGGCTAGTGTTAATCTCTTACGCAAGGTTACATGATCAGTCGGAGACCCGGAATCTTGAATCGGCAAAGGCGATCGCTAGCATCATTTGACAAAGGCTTGTAGTTATCACACCTAGGTATTAAAGATTATTCCTAAGATCAGAGGGAAGCCCGCGGCGTGAGTGGGGCGTGTTCTCATCCGTCCCCACGTTGACAGACAGCGAGAGGGACATTGTCCGCTAAGTTTGATTGGATCGGTCCTCAGCGACATCCAATCAGAATCGAGACTTAGGGTTTGATTACAATTTAGATCCGAGGTATAACTTTCAGAACTCTAATAAAAATTCAGTTACGCCTAGACAGATTGTTAAGAAATAGGGTTACTCCGGTGAAGCCTCTCGCAATTTGGCGGTAAAACTTAGAAGCAGATTCTAAGGAAAGACAAAGCTTCGAAAAGGAAGCTTTTAGGGGACAGAACGTCCGATTTAATTGAGTCCTGAGCCTCCAAGAGGTGGGATGGAATTGAGACTAGCTCAACAGTCGAAGTCGACAGAAGTCTAGTCGGTGGAGAGAAGGTGGATAGAAGGTGGAGGAGGAGGAAAGGAAGCCTGGAGGAGAAAGTGGAAGAGGAGGAGAATGAGTATAGAGAAGTAGAGGAGGAGGAGAAGGAGTACAAAGAAGTCGAGGAGGAGGAATTTGGAGAAAGTCGGGGAGGAAGAGGAGAAGGAATTGGGGAGAAATAGGAGAGAAGAATACCACAGATGAGTAGAATACAAGGACAGGGGAAATCAATCTCACACTGCTAATCAAGTGATGCAATAGGCTATTAAAGGGTCGAGTGGAAGGAGTATAATTGGAAATTTGAATCATTTGATTATTGAATTGTTATTAAATTGTTATTCATTGAATTTCAACCTTTTTGTATATTTAACCATTTAACCGTCGGCATTGTTGACTGGGGGCTCGGAGCTGTACATCTATCTTTCACTAATTTAACTTCCAACCAAAATCGAGCCTGGGTGGGACTTCTACAACAGTTTAAATAAAATATTGGGAGCACCGCACCCCCAACCACTATAACACAAAACCTCACAATCATAGTAGTTGGGTTCTTCTCAGTTATTCATGAGTGTTGATCCTCTTTCCTGAGACCAAAGACTCCACCCTGATGCAAGGTCGAGGTCTTTAATTGCATTCAGGGATTGGCTGGAATTTATTGGTTCCATCACTAGCGTTATATTCATTATGCATGTTGCTCATGCTAGATGCAGACTGGCAAGACTGTCGATCCGAGCGGTTCTTTAATTAGCGACGTGAGCGGACTATTGACCATATACGTCGACTATTCTAGTGAGAATGGAACCACCACTCGCGGTGATTTCACCTCTAATTTGTGTGTAAACATACATTTCGGGTATTAAGTTTGTGTTTGTAGCATACTATTATTTGTTAACTATTCGATGTGTTCAAAATGGGAGAAAATCTCATTCAACGATTAGCGGGTGCGTCGAATAGGAAAGAAGATACTACTCGACATGTTACTGCCTGCGCTGCAGGCTTCTTAATTAGCCTTTGGGGGAGGGGATAGGGACACACCAGATTATGACACTCTGGCTGCGTGCAAGCAAACACCATTGGAATGTTTTAATTCATTGACTGGCTAACAGAGCCACCACCCGATGTATATATTGCATCCAAATTGAACTGCATGCCCAAACGAGGAAAAGGAGAAGACTGGTTGGAGTCCCCGAGCGTCACAGGAACTATCTGTGACAACTAAGATCACAATTAATCAAGTTCTACCCAGTTATCCAATCGGGCTGTTCCCTATTACCAATATTGTAATTAGAGTCTTATCAGACGAGAATGTTCCTATTCATATCATTTTAGAATTTTTGTAACATAGATTTCTGAAATACAGATAAAAAATAAAAGGTCTGTGTGACCTAAAACTTTGGCGTCCAAGTCGATACATTTGAGTATCTAATTTCGAATGGTGATCATATTTGTATGATAATTAGTGATATCAAAACGGGTTTTCAAGCCAAAATGAAAACCCTACTGTACGAGGCAATTGATTACAGCCCTAAAAACGGTTGAGGTCAGACCAGGAATGGCCTTAGATATTCAGAAAGCATGAATTTTCTGATTCGCCCCTTGCTGTTGTTAGGGGGCGATGATATCTGCCATGACTTGGTCTTCCCACTCTGTCCGATAGATGACGGGCTGGGCTGGGATGCTGAAGGCTGTTATCGTCTCGTTGGCGATGAAAATCACTAGGGGAACTGGACGCTAGCAATATGTCTCCCCTAGTGAACTAATATCCCCCGCAGCGTGGAGGAAATTAGTTGTGTCCCCTTCGACAACTGGTCTTCTCTCTTTTGTTTTGCGGCTAAATCCAGGACTGTCCATAGATCCTGAACATGTCGCTGGGCTGCTATCCTGTTTTCTAAGAGAACGTCCATAGAGCACGGCTCCATTCATAGAGATTATCCGCCAGTTGGATCCTTTTGGTGGGCGGCGGAACTTGGCTACTGCTCGTCTTAGCAATTAGATTCTCTTCTTGTGGCGGGAGTTTTTCCTGTGTTGTATCTCCAGGTTGAGTTATTTGGAAGTAGCAGTAACTGTTGTTGATGTTGCAACTGTTGTTGTTGTAGCTGCAATTGTTACTGCATGACCTGACGATACTCTAGAAGGTTGTTGTCTTGTTTTCTCCAGGCATAGTATTATCTCATTTTTGCATTACTGCCTCTTTTAGTACCTCTTTAATTTTCTCCTTTCTCTCATGCCTGGACCCCTGCTGAGTAGGACTCACTGATGTTACCGAGGGTGGGAGTGTTGATCTTGGAGGTGGGGTAGGACATCAGTAGTGTAGTGGGTTACCGTAAACCCAATCATGCCAAAGAAGGAACATCAGCCTGGGCGACTATGGCCCCGCGATTTATAGACCCCAAAAATCAGCCTGGGCGACTATAGACCCAATGGGAATTTTGTATTAGGAAATGTTGGGCCTGTATAGCTCCAAGAGGAATGGAACAGGTAAGGTGACGTCACGGTACTGGTCATTGGCAACAATGTAGCAAAGTAGTACTGTGACGTCAGGCCACCTGTGTCATTGCTATAGACAAACACGACTCAGGCGCGTTCGTGTTTTTAGTAGAGTATGTTTTATATATTCGTTTTTTTCCCATAGATTGATGAACATCAATCTATCCTACACAAATTATAAAATCGACTAAACAAATTTTTTAGGGAAGAGAGAATAAATATCTACACAAATTATAAAATCGAATAAAAAAAATTTTTAGGCAAGAAAGAATTAATATCTTTTCGAGGCAATGGAGTGGCCCTGAAAAGGGCCGTTGTTTGTTATGTTAACACCATTCCGTTAACATACAGGGCATCGCATAGGTCTTCTTCTCTTTCTCAAACTTCGTCTAACCTCTGGTCCATAAATCAGAACTCTCTTCAAACACCCTTGTCTCTCCACATAGATCCTTCGTTTCCAAAGGGCTATATCAGTGATCTGGGTAATTGCCCATGATGATCTAACATACATGGGATAGTCCAGGTTGAACAGCATCGACGATAGGAGGGTAGACGATTCAACGTTGGTCCACATCTTTGTGACGAGAACAGGTGAAGGGAATGAAGTGAACCGCGTTTATTTATAGTGGAAGACCGGATCGAAACGGATTGAAATTGTTCACCAATCCCAACACGAGTTACAAAATTCAGTCACTTCGCGGAGTCTGTCTTCCAATCCGAGGAGAGCTACCTGTGACGTCACATTCCCTATATAGGTGCGCTAGCGTCTGTGCGCAGTGAATCGATGCGATATTGTTTTGTGAAACATGACTGAAACTAAGAAGAAAATGAATTGGGGTGCACCGGCTGTGGAGACGAAAAGCGATGGCATAGCAGTGGCTACCATAGTGAACACAACGCTACTTCCCGAAGAGGTTGATTTCAACTGGGATTTAGTAGATTTTTTCTCTTCTTCGCAAGAATTTGTTCCGGTACCAGTACCTTCGCCACTTTCTCCTTCTTTACCACACGTCGACGATTTTAAACAAAGACAGAAAGAAGAATTGGAGAAATTTTTACAGCAGCAGAAAGAGGCAGAACAAGCATTTCTCCTTGAACAGCAATAGCTAGAAGAAGAGGCAAGAAGGAAACGACAGGAAGAAGAAGCAGTAAAGAAGAAACAAAGGCTAGGAGAGAAGGAGAATAGCGAAAGTCAAACGGTCACGGTACTCTTGGACATTTTAGCCGAGTTAAGAAGTCTGAAAGAAATGTATCAGACTTCTTTATTACGATCTAAGAGAAAAAGACCTTCCCGAGCCAAACAGCCTAACCCTGTGACTACACCAGAGATACCACCCCTAGTGATTTCTACTAAATCATTGACAGGAGCAAGTCCAGAAGTAGGCCTTGGCCGTGGCAAAGGCTTAAGGCAGTTAAAGCGGATTGCTTCTCGTTCCTGAGTTTGTTCTAAAAAAAAAAATAAACACCCATCGGTCCTTTCAGGGCCACTCACTTCTTTCGAAAAGAGAGACTATTCATTTTGCCAAAATCAATTAAAACTCAAAATCCCTTGTTTAACCCTATGATGTACGTGTTGTGAGTGTATGAGTGTAGGTCCTTATTATTCTAAACAATCAAAACCAAGAGACACTTACGTTTTTTCAGTCTGGTCTATTCTGGTACAAATTTTTACAATTCAATATCACAACATAACACAACACAACACTTTCAAAAAGTTCATAGACTTCTTCTGTATCTTTTTTCTTTCACTCTCTGTTTTTTCAATTTCTTCACTTTTACACTTTTTTCCTCTTCTTCTTCTTCTTCTTCCTCGCATTTTTCTCGTCTTCTATTCTTTTCTGTCTCCTTTTTCTGAACGTGTCGGGGTTCTTCCTTTGCCGAGGGTACCTCTTTTCTTCTTCCTCCTCCTTCTCCTGTTGATTCTTAGGGCATTCTGAAGACCAATGTCCTTTCTCTTGACAATGATAACAGGTATCTTGACTTTTTTCTCTTCTGGCACTGATCTTGCTTTTATGATGATCTGGACATTCTGTAGCCCAATGCCCTTTCTTCTGACAGATATAGCAAGTATCTTGACTTTTATCTCGAAAGGAGGGAGAGTAGTCCGTCGGTTTGTCTGAAGAAAACTTTCGAATGACACCTCGCAAAGCTCTAATCAGAAGTTCGATCTGTGTGGGTTCTTCCATCGTGCTGATCGGTTTGAGAGTGAAATGAATACTGAGAGTGTAGTCATTAGCCCTTTATATATGCACTGGTCTGACATGGATATATAGGAGTCCATGGCGTTTCAAATGTAGTCATTTGACTTTTTGCAATCAAGATGAAACGATCGCATCATTTCGTAAAGAAAGGAGAAGAAAGTAAGAGACAGAAACGTGATTTATCGCCTCGCACAGTAGCTGAAGTCTTGGCTCAAATTCATGCCAGCGATTTTGAAGATGAGATGAGTGAACCAGAATTTAAGCCCAGAGAGTCTACACCAAATCAAAGTCCATTACCATCCGTAAACCCTGAAAACTACTACCACATTCGAAAGACGGACAAACGCTCCTCCAGAAAATTTAGAACTACGGCCTACACGTACGCGGTGAAGTTTAAAGATTTCAAGTCCGACGTACCGTTGAAGAAAGCAGAAGGGTTCATCACCGATGTGTGGGATTCTTTGTTAACTACACTGAAACGGCAAAGCCAAGCCAAAGAAGACGATCGCTTGAGACTTTCCATTCATCACGACAATTTGAAGTCTCCCGTTTGGATCGAGTTTAGCAGTCCAACAGAATTGACACCTTCCAAAGTCATGGACAAGATTCAACACGTACAACAATCCAATGACAAGTTTCACATCACCGATGGAAAAGCGACACTGTTCATGACCCACGTGTCTCTTCCCCAAGGGACAGGCAAGAAAAAGGTGATCTTGGTAGCCAACCTTTGCAGCATCAAGCGTAGCCTCGTCCAAATTAACAACCCTCAAGACCAGATGTGCTTAGCCCGTGCCATCGTGGTGGGACGAACGTATGCCGACAAGAACGACACGAAAGAATGGAAAAGAGACTGGAAAACTATTCGACGTTCCGACCGAACAACCAAACAACAAAGAGAAGCAGAACTCCTGTTACAGCAAGCGGGGATATCCAAAGACTCACCCTGTGGCATTCCTGAAATGCAAAAATTGCAAGATGTCTTGGCTCCACGCTACACCTTGAAAGTGTACCGTCAAGAAGTGCGCGGACCGCTGTTGTTTCGAGGCAAAAATTTCAAAGACGGAAAATACATTCACGTCTATCATCACGATCAACATTTTGATGCCATTACCAGTATCACTGGATTCCTGTCATATAGTTATTACTGTGAGAAATGTGACTATGGCTATAACAATCGAGAGCAACATAAGCATTGCAGATCGAAATGTGAGGGATGTTTAGCCTCTAAACCCTGTCTGGACGAAGGACAAGAACGAGTGCATTGCTCTGCTTGTCAGTGCACGTTTGTCGGTCCAATCTGTTATCAGCAACATTTGAAGACGCAAGGTTCACAGCAGAAATGTGCTTGTCAACTCTTGAGATTGTGCCCTACTTGTGGACAAGACATATGTACCAATAATGCCAAGGCGCACGTCTGTTCAGGAAAGAAACGATGTCACATTTGTCACCAAACCGTGGACTTGGAACACCAATGCTACATTCAAAAATACCATTCCATACAGAAAGAAGATGATGACCAGAAGAATGTCCATTTCATCTTTTTCGATTTCGAATGCATGCAAGAGACTGGCATTCACATTCCTAATTTCTGCGTGGCTCACCGAGCGTGCGACAAGTGCATCCAAGAGCCTATCTTGACTCATTGCCCTCACTGTAGCAAGATTCCTGGAGGAAGTGAAAAAATCTTTCGGGGACCAAACACACTAGACGATTTCGCCCAATGGATCTTAAACCCTATCGACGAGACGTGGAGCCAAGAGGACATCGAACGTTACGGAGATTGTCATCGCTATGCCACGGTGATGGCTCACAATTTCTCGGGATACGATGGATAGTTTCTGTTGAGATACTATACGGAACAAAGTACCGAACGTCCGAAAGTGACTTTGAACGGAGCCAAAATCATTTCCATGCAAGTGGGTCAAGTGCAGTTTAAAGATTCGATGAGTTACTTGGCCATGCCTTTGAACCGCATGTCTAAAACGTTTGGCATGACAGAAATGGCCAAAGGCTATTTTCCGCACTTTTTCAATACCGAAGCCAATCAACACACCGTTCTGACCCATTTGCCTGAGGCTCACTACTACGACCCCGACAACATGCGCACCGAACAACGAGAAGCTTTCTACGCTTGGTACCAGACTCACGCCTCGCACCCTTTCGACTTTCAGGAAGAAATGTTAAAATATTGTCCTTCCGACGTAGACGTTTTACGGCGTTGCTGTGGAAAATTTCGAGAACTGTTCATGGAACTCGGTGGGATCGATCCTTTGAAAGAAGCCTACACCATTGCCAAAGCGTGTTCCTTAGTGTGCCGTCAACGATTCATGCCCGAAAACACCCTAGCTGTCATCAGTCCTCAAACTACCAATTTTGTCAAACGTCAATACTCGGTTAAAGCCCTACGCTGGTTACATTACTTGTGTGACAAGGAAGACAAATGGATCCAACACGTTTGCAACGGAGGAGGCGAAAAAACCATCGGAAGGTATTCGGTAGATGGCTGGGACTTGGAAAACCCCAAGATTGTGTACGAGTTTAAAAGGTGCTTATTTCACGGATGTCCTATCTGCTACCCTCAACGTAACACTAAAAATCAGTTTTTACAACGAGCCATGGAAGACTTGTACCAGGCCACTTGTCAGCGAAGCTTGAAGTTAGAAGAGCAAGGATACCGAGTGGTAGAAATGTGGGAACACGAGTACGATCAGCGATTTAAGCGCATCGTGGAAAGTTACAAGCTGGTGGACCCTCTAAACCCAAAGGACAGTTTGTACGGAGGACAGAAGAATGCCACCTGTTTGCTATACCAAACCGACGAAGAGAAAGGAGAAGAAATCAAATAGTTGGACGTGTGTTCTCTGTATCCGTACGTGTGCAAATATTGTCACTTTCCGGCAGGGCACCCACAATTGCTGACCGAACACATCGACGTGGTAAATATTAGACAATACGAAGGATTGATCAAGTGCAAAGTCTTGCCTCCCACGTACTTGTACCATCCCGTTTTACCTCACCATTGCCAAGGAAAACTGATGTTTCCCTTGTGACGTACTTGTGCTGAAACGTGCAACCAAGACCACCCTTGTCAGCACACTCAGGAAGAACGCGCCTTGACAGGAACGTGGGTCAGCGTGGAATTGTTTAAAGCTCTGGATTTGGGATACCAACTGTTAGAAGTGTACAAAATTTACCACTTTCCCAAGACAGAAAAATACCACAAAGGCGACGAGACTCAGAAAGGCATTTTTGCAGACTACGTGAATGCCTTTTTGAAACTGAAACAAGAATGTAGCGGCTATCCTTCCTGCTGCCACACTCCCGAAGACCAAAAGAAATTCAAAGAGAAATACTGGGAGCAGGAAGGCATCACTTTAGACCACGTGGAGAAAAACGAAGGAAGGCGATCGTTTGCCAAAGTGATGTTAAATTGTTTGTGGGGCAAAATGGCACAACGACCGTGTTTACCCAAGACGGAGTATTTGACAAAACCTTTCCGCTACTTTCAGATGATTCACGACAAAACCAAATACATGAAACACGTGGACATCCTTCGTGAGGACTTGATCTTAGTCAATTACGAAGAAGAACTGGGCTTTGTAGAAGCCGACGAATTTGGAAATGTCATCATTGCGGCTTACGTGACAGCTCATGCTCGCTTAAAACTGTACGAAGCTTTAGAACTGTTAGGAGATCGTGTGCTGTATTTTGACACGGACAGTTGCATCTATATCGATCGCCTGGGTCACTGTCACCCTGTCATCGAAGGAGACCGTTTAGGAGCCTGGACAGATGAGCATCCCGACGACAAGATTCTAAGTTTTGCAAGTGGCGGTCCCAAAAATTACGGCTACGAATACCGGGACAATCAAGGAAAAGTGTACACGGAGTGCAAAGTGAAAGGATTGACTCTCAATTATCGCACCAGTCAACTGGTAAACTTTGGCGTATTGAAAGAAGCCTTGCAGTCTGGAGGGGTTATAAATTTTAAAGTGACCACCCACGAACCGCACAGGATTGTACGTTTACCCATACACCAAATCGTTAGCCGACCCTTGGAAAAAGTCTATCAAATCGTGTACCAGAAGCAAGTACGGTTTCCCAATTACTTTACTTTACCGTACGGTCACAGGTCACACTGATATTGGCCAGCATATAAAAAGGGACAACATTCAAGACCAATAGTTCATTGTCACTACAAACGCCAAGCGAGAAAAAATGAATCCTTTCACACAGCAAGTATCCAGCAAGAGTAAACTCGAGTACGATGCTGTGCCTTGCCATGGTAGGGATGCCGTACGCTATTACCTTAGCGATTCAGTACCACATCATCATGGGAACTTTGCTATAACTACTACTACTACTACTAACATACCTACCATTTAAAGTGATGCTGTGCGTGTCAAACCTGATGGATGCGAAAGCGATGCCACTCATTATCGTACACCTTTTCACTTTACTGGTTTTCATGGTGGATGTCATCTTAATGAAACCATGCGACTACCACCCTACGGATGCCATGTAAAATGAGCAGGCTCCTGCATATTTCACCGTACCCTCATCGAAATGAACCTGTGAAAGACGAATATTTGTTCCCTGTGCGTTTGCCAGAATACTGTGACTATGAAAGTCGGATCCAAACCTTCCGAGGAAAATGGCCAAAATATCTGGGAGGACCTACTCCCGAAGCATTAGCTAGAGCTGGATTTATCTACTTGGGCGAAGGGGATAAAGTCAAGTGCTTCAGTTGCGGTGTGTCACTTCACGCGTGGGAGAAGAAAGATTGCGCTTACCTGGAACATGCTCGATGGTCTCCAGATTGTCACTACCTACCTTTAGTGGGACCTCGTCATTGAAGTGGGCCTATCATGTCGTGTAAAAAGCTAGCTACGGAGTTAGGAGTCAAACGTTGGACAACCCCTAGACAAGTATTTAAATCCCATGTAAAAAATAATCTTCAAAGATTACCAATCGAATTGCAAGAGAAGATCTACAAGGACATTTGGCAGGGACTTGCCAGAGCCAAATCTCAATTAGTGACTGTAGAACTTTGTGTCGAGAAATTCAGAAGAGGAAATTGACCAAAGTCAACAAACAAGTTCGATTTCTCTGGATCAAGGGTGCGTTCGTTCTACTATTTCGCTTTAGACCATTTACATTTGAAGATTTTATTGACATTCTTGACCGTTTCCTGGAATGGCAGTGGTCAGAAATTACTCACTTCGTTCATTACTTTCGCTCTAGGAGAAGTGATTGAGATAAGAGAAAAGAGGGTATAAAAACGGACTACCATGCCACGACCTTTATCATTCGTCATACAACAGATTCCGTGGAAGGAAATCAATGACATTATTGAAACGGTAGAGGATTACCATCGTCTATTACGAGAACTGTGTCCATTGAATTGGGGTCGACGTGTAGTGTGTGTCTTAGTGACTTGCTTTCTGGGATTTCGTTTACCAGCCGATTCCTTGTGGACTCTTTACGAACAGTACCTACTACTCCAAAAAAAAAACATGAAAGTGGTCCCTTTAAATCTACAAGAGAGACTCATTCTGCTCAAAGCTTTGCGCTTTCATCTTGATACTTCTCAACCTCTACAGGAAAACATGATACGTCAACTTTTAGTCACTGAAGATGTGTACGACGATGTGTGTGTAGCTTGTGACTTACACCCTCACTGGAAAAATGTACGTGACTGGAAAAGTTGGGGGTTTGAAGCATGGAAAAAGGAAGTGGCACACTATGCCAAAGATTTGTCATCCTAAAAAATTAAAACGTTCGGTGAAAAAGTAACTTTTAAACCAGTGTTAGTGACAGTAGAAGAAGAAGAAGAAGAAGAAGAAGAAGAAGAAGAAGAAGAAGAAGAAGAAGAAGTCGTGACCGAGGAAAACCACTCTCTTCAGGACAGGACCGTGATCGACATCCCTGAAACGCCATTCCGGGAGGACTCTTGTGTGATTATGCCAAGGAGTGTAGAGACTCTCAGAACATTACACAGTGCCCCTACGATTTCACCTCTTGATCGTCACAAATGTTGTACAGAGGCTTGTTTATATTCCACTATGATCGTTTTAATGTGTCTTTTATTCATGTATTTAGCCATTTGGCTTTTATGCATTTTTGTCTTTCGTGTTGTTCACTTTTAAAGATGACAATAAACGTGTCCTGAAAAAGTATAAAAACTCTTGTCTTGTCTGTCTTCGTGTCAAAAGTGACATTCCTTTCACTACCACTACTATGGCTACCTCTACTGCCTCTGCTCCCTCTTCCTCCACTGTCAAAGTCATTGACGAACACGTAGATCGGACTAGTTGGGAGGCCTTGTATCTTCGCCATCCCTTTAACATGCTCATTGCCGGACCGAGCGGTGCAGGCAAAACCGAAATTTGTCAAACGTTTGATTGAACATAAACATCATTTGATCGATCGTACCCCTCATCGCATCGTGTGGTGTTACAAAGAGTGGCAATCGGCGTACAGCCTTCTGCGAGAAAGTCAAAGCGATTCCATCATCTTTGTGGAAGGCATTCCTGGCGAGGACGACGCAATCGTGTCTGACCCTAGTCAAACTCATGTGGTTATTTTTGATGACATGTTAGGAGAAGACGAAGAAGAAATTAAACTCTGGTTTACACGCAAAGGGCATCATCGTAATGCCAGTGTCATTTACATCACCCAAAATTTGTTTCAACAAAGTAAAGCCCATCGTACCATTAGTTTCAATGCTCATTACGCGGTGTTGTTTAAAAGCCCTAGAGATAAATCGCAAATACAAGTCTTAGCCAAACAGTTAGGAACGCCTTGGCTGACTCATGCGTATGACGATGCCACTCAAACCCCACACGCTTATTTACTCGTGGATTTAAAACCCACCACTCCCGATTATTTGCGATTTCGTACCCATCTGTTTCACCACTTGTGCCAAGACGGAGGGCCTGTCGTGTACACGTCTCCTTCGTCGACTTAATCACAACAAAAAAAAAATCTATAAATACCTCGGTCACTTGGACTCTGTCTCACACATTGTCAACATGACGTCCCTTCAGTCTCATCTTCCCATTAAATTGATTCGTGCCTTGTACGGTATCAACCGCGAAAAAAATCCACAAATACGTGCTCGTGTCTTAGAAGCTAGTCTCAAAGAAGTCTTACGATGGTTTACGGTGACAGCACGTCAATTACTGCAAGACATCATTCAGATTCCACATCAAACCAAACGTTTTTATGAGAGAAACAAAGGCGCCTTGACGCAACTAGCCGATCCTCGCATCGACACTCAAACCAAAAAGCAAATCATTTTGAAACCTGGAGGTAGCGGTTCTCTAGGAGGTGTCATCATTCATTCCCTCTTAAAATGGGATCCTAATGCTCCCAAAGTCGTCCCCAAGAAAAAAGCCACACCCAAACGTACCCAGAAGAAAAAGAAAAAGAGCAACGGTGTCAAGATCAGGTCACAGTCTCAGAAAAAGAAAACGAAAAGTTCACAGAAAACAGATTATACTCACAAGAGAGTGTCTCCAAAAACTTCTCCTCAAGCGGTGACACCCTCTTCCTCTTTAGCCGCTGTAGCCGCTGCTCACAAAGTACCTGCCCCCAAAATCAAAGTCCAAGAGAGAACGGGTGTGTTACAGAGCTTACTGGATTTGTCCAATCAAGAACTGTCTCGATTTAGTCCGTTACGAACTCCTCCACGACGTGTGTTGCCTGTCATCAAGTTGATACGACGTAAAGACAATCAGTGGCGACGCATTCCAGTATAAAAAAGACCTGAGGCAAACTATAGGGATCAGTGTTTTTTTGTGCTGCTCAACGCCCAAAGATGTCCCCTTGAAGAAGTGCACACCGTCACCGTTCTTCTGCCCAAAAAGGAAATGGAAAAAGAAAAGGACAGTCACGTCATGCGAGAAAACGCTTAGCCAAACATCGACGTCACTCCCAGAAAAGACACACTCCTCCAAAGAAAAAGAGTAGTCACCAAAGAGGAGTATTCTTTGGTGATTTTGGAAAACACATCGTCACCTTTATGACGAAGCGATAGTCCCACCAAAAAAAGGATAAAAGACCGTGTGACAAGTCATCGACGTTAGTGTATTTTTTACTGTGTGCCACGGAACCAACGAACCCACCGAGAAAGATGTTACCCCAAAAAATACATTCCTCTTCTACCCCCAAAGGAAAGAAAAGGAAAGGACTGCCACCTCGTTTAGCCAAACATTGGGACATGTTGTCCGTCCTGTCCAAAGCTCCTCCACTCATGCGAAAAAAACTCATTCAAACTACCTCCAAAGATGTCATCGATACCGTGTGCGAATGTTGTCTGAATGTCTTGAAAGGCACAATACCTTTATTTAAACACCAGAAAGAATGCTTAGGCAAACATCGACACGTTCTTCGTCAAATGGTCCAAAAGAAAATACCCATTTGTCAAAAGAAAAAGATGTTGGTGCAACACGGAGGAATTTTTCCTTTTTTACCCATGTTACTGAAAGGAGTAATGGGAACAATAGGAGGACCCTTGCTGAAAGGAGTATTGGGAAACATCCTGGGAGGATAAAGATGAAAAGGACCAAGACGATAAAAGGGACCTCTGAAATCAAAAGATCTCAGACGTGATCATTGAAATCTGATGGAAGGACGAAAACTAGCTTTAGTTCCTTACAAACGATGGATGGAATACCATCGTTGGCAAGAACAACGAACCCTACATTTACCTCCCAATCCACATTTGACCGAGATGTCCCAGTTACAACACGAACTGCAATCGTTGATGGATCGCAGCGATTTGTCAGAAACAGAAAAATCGCAACGGTACGGTCAGTTGTTGCAACGACTGAAACTCTTTCACCAAAAAGCTTTAGACGAAACAGCTCAACTCACTCTGAAAGATTTTAAGGCCTTGATGAAAAGTTCACCACCACTACCACTGCCAGTGGTCAAGACAGAGGCAGCCCCACGGTTGCCTGAGGAAGAAGAGGCAAGAAAAGTCTTTCAAACTTAAGAACTTAAAGCTTGGGTTAAAAAGATGATGTCCACTCCTCCTTCGACAGAAGTGAAAAAGAAAGAAGGGAAAGCAGAAGTGAAAAAAGAAAAGAAGACCAAATCCATTCCATTACCACTACCACCACCACCACCACTACCTTCCACTTCTACACCCGTGGCACATCGGACACGTAAAACCGTTTCTAGACCACCCCCTCGTCCCATTCAGTGTAGCATCAGTGAAGATTGGATCACTTATTAAAACATGGAGAAGGTGTTAGCCAGCATTTACTACGATCCATCCCATTCCGCAGGTTACGGAGGAGTTCAGAAATTGTATCGTGCTGCCAAAACTCGACTGAAAAGTATCCGTTTACCTCAGGTGCACCGCTGGTTATAAGAACAAGCCACGTACACCTTACACAAACCCATTCGAAGAAAATTTTCCAGAAGTCGCACCCAAGTAGAGGGTATCGATCACCAATGGCAAGCCGATTTAGCCGATGTCTCTCATTTAGCCACCTACATTCATGGTTACAAATATTTGTTTTGTGTCACCGACATCTTTTCCAAATTTGCTTGGGTCGTGCCATTGACATCCAAATCGAGCAGTGAGTTAGTGCCAGCCCTGCAACTGATGTTGAAACAAAGCGGGCGTCACCCACTTCGATGGCAAACTGACAAAGGCACTGAATTTCTGAACCAAGCTTTCCAAAAAGAATTGAAGAAACTTGACATTCATTTTCTCACCACCGAGAATCCCGAAACCAAAGCCAGCATCGTGGAACGTTTTCAACGCACCTTGAAAGAACGCATGTGGAAATATTTTACGCATCAACACACTCTCAAGTACATCGACGTCTTGCCACACCTCGTCCAATCGTACAATCAATCTTACCATCGGAGCATATGGTGTGCCCCCAAGAAGTGACTCCCGACAACGAAGTGACCGTCTTCGAGCGCCTGTTTGGACCGTCCCCGACAGGGCCTGTCCCCAAGAAAGGTGGAGTGTTGGCATCAGGAGATTGGGTACGCATTGGCAAATCCAAACGCACTTTCAACAAAGGTTACTTACCCAAATGGACTACCGAATTGTTTCGTGTCACCGAACGTGTGCGTGGCCGTCATCCTCCCGTCTATAAATTAGAAGACATGAACGGAGAAGTGTTAAAAGGAACATTTTACTTGCCCGAGTTACAACGTGTGACCAAAAAAGAAGACGACGTGTACGAGATCGAAAGCATACTCGATCGAAGAACCCGAAAAGTAGGAAAGAAACGTGTCAAAGAAGTCAAAGTACGTTGGAAAGGATATCCTCCCAGTTTTGACTCTTGTATCGACGCTTCGCAACTCATCGACTATAAAAAGAAGTGCCCATCATGCCCTTCAACACAGCCTCAGTTACTGCAGTGACCACTCCGTCGCCCAGTTCTTCTCTGCAAGATCTACAAAAGCAACCCTTGTGGGTGTGGTGTGGAGAACGTGTGCCTAAAACGCAAATCGTCTTTTTCTGCCAAATTTTTGTGGTGTATTGTGTCATCGGTGCTGCCATTGCCAATTTGAGTTTGCAACAAGGAGACAAACAATTGTAGACTATTTTACTGAGCAGTTGCATTGGTTACCTTCTTCCCAATCCGTCTCTGAAATATTCTTCCAACGGAAACAACAACAACAACGGTGGCCTTGCGTCCAACGTTAGTCACCAATCCAATCACAACAATCCTCTTTTAGACACTCCTCTGACTTCCAGTGACTCCTCGGACGCTAGAACTGTGGAATTATGAACAACCAATTTTATTTACGTTACCCAGTGACAGTTCCATGGAGGTGTTTCCCAATAACACTTTGTGCTGTTTCTCGGCCAGATTACCTCAAGCCATCCAATTGGATCACGAAGCCTATTGGGAAGTGGCTTTAGTGGAAATGATTCACCCTACACAAATCAAAAACATCATCGAAAATCAAAACACTTTTATGGTAGAAGTTCATGACGAACAAGTGCAACAAGCCTTGGATGAACGTAGCAGTATAGCTGATTCTATGAAATCACAAGACCCCAAAACTAAACGAACCCTTATCTGTTGAAAATTCCTGTGGGCTATTATTTTAGTGATCAACATTTGGTGAACACCGTGGCTGACAGGTTCAATTTCATGTTTGGTAATGTCTTGGAGAAAACCAGAAAAAGTGTCACGATCGGTTACCACAAAATATCTCGTCGCCTACTCAGGAAATTTTCTGAGGACAAAATATTGGCCATTACATTTTGTCCTGAATTGTATGACATTTTGGGTGGAGACCCCAAGTTCATCAAGATTGCAAACGAAATACCAGCCGTGACCAGTAACTCAGATTTTGGGAGATATTTTAGATTCCCTGTAGAAATGAACCAAGGACTGAATTTGATATTTGTATACTCCGATGTGGTGGAGTACAACGTAGTGGGACACACCTCCGTACCGTTACTGCGTGTCATTCCTTTCAAAGTGGATTCTGCCACGGTTGCTGACGAGGAAGGTGGAAACACCTATCACGTTCACCGCGAATATGTACATCCTCACTATTTGCCCGTCAGTAAGTCTTATTTCGACACTGTCAACATTACTATAAAAGGAGATCTGGGACAAAATATTCCATTTACCAAAGGAAAAGTCACAGTGAAACTCCATTTTCGAAAACGATTACTCTAACATTTTGTCAGTCATGTATCCTGTGTACCAAGGAGTCGCTTGACAGCGAGGACATGGTTTAGGTGATATGCTCAAATCGGCCTTTCGTACAGTGGTTCCCGTTTTGAAACCGATGGTGACACGGGGATTGCACGCCTTAAAAGTTTACGCGTTGACGCAAGGTAAAGAATTTCTCCAAAATGTCATCATTGACAAACAAAACCCCAAAGAAGCTTTCCTGAGAGCAGGCAAAAATGTCTTGCTTCAAACGGGCAAAGACCTTTTGGGCCGGCGAGAAACTCCTATAAATGCCCTGGGCAATGCCGAGTCAGGCATTCATGCTTCCCTGACGCCACAGCAAGGACAAGGCAGAAAAAGACGACGAAAACACCCCTTCAGAGGACTTCACACCCCTAGAGCTAGAAAGTCTAAGAAAAGAAAAACCGTCCGAGAGTTAAACATTTTTGATTATTAAAAAAAAAATGATGCAGCGAGAGTCTTGTGCTTGTTCCAAGTCGGAACTGGATCTGTTTGCTATGCCACCCACCATGATGACGATGCAAGAATCCCAATGGGTCGAATTTCATCCCGTCTCCTCTTTGACGGATTCAGCTCCCATCGAGTTTGAAATCAAAGGGCAACCCGAAGATTACATCGATCTGAATAGCAGTTATTTGTACCTGAAACTGAAAGTGATCAAAACCGACAACACCAATCCGGGAGCCGATGCCAGAGTAGCTCCCGTCCACAATTTCATGCATTTCTTGTTCAGCGAAGTGGATTTGTACTTGAATAACAAACTGGTCAGCAGTAGCATGGATACTTACCCTTACCGAGCGTACCTAGAAAATCTCTTGACGTACGGAAAAGAGGCCAAGAACACTCATCTGGATACTTGCGTGGTATGGAAACCTGACACCGCAGGTGAAGACACGTTTAACGACACAGCCCTGACAGCCGATGACAATCCTCACAATGTGGGTTTTAACAACCGTCGAAGGAAAATCCTGCAAGGTCGTAGTTTAGAACTGATGGATCGTTTGCATTTGGACATTTGGTTGCAAGACAAGTATTTGCTGAACGGAGTGGATATTCGCCTGAGACTCAATCGCAGCAGTGTCGCTTTCCATTTGATGGCTCATGCCAACGAGTACAAAACCATCATCCAAGAAGCCAGACTTTACGTGCGTCGTGTAGAAGTGTTACCTAAAGCGGGAAACGACATCAGTCAAACATTGAGCAGATCGACCGCCAAGTATCCGATACGACGTGTAGAAGTCAAAACATTCACTATTGCTGCTGGACTCCGATCCAAGATCGAAGATCATCTGTTCCAAGGACAGTTACCCAAACGTTTAGTCGTTGGCATCGTCAGTAATGCAGCCCTCAACGGAGCCCACGATCAAAATCCTTTCCAGTTTAAGCACTACAGAGTGACCAAGATCGAAGTCAGTCGCGATGGCAAGACTTTGTGTACCAGACCCTTCGAACCTAACTTTGCCCAGAAGAATTACTTGAGATCGTACTTGCCCCTGTACGAAGCTACGGGGCAACTAGGAACCAACGCTAGTCACGGTATTTCGTACGAAGATTATGTCGGAGGTTACACTTTGTGGGCCTTTGATTTCACTCCAGACCAAGGCAGTGACGAGGGACATTTCCACCCTATAAAATCCGGTCAACTGCGTGTGGAACTTTAGTTTGCAGAAGCTCTCACTGAGACGGTCAACGTCATCCTGTATGCCGAATTCGATAATACCATAGAAATCAACAGTTTGAGAGAAGTCATTCTGGACTATTAGACACAATGGAAGACTCCTACCCCTCTTTAAACAGTGGAGAATCTTTGGACATGGAATGGGAGAATAGCGTGAAAGCAGAACCCCATGACCAAGACAAAGAGGTCGAGGTAGTAGTCAAGTCCAGATGGCCAGAAAAAGAACAACATTTAGTGTCCTGTTTTGCTAAACACCTAGCGAATATAATTACGGAATTGTCCAAGAAATATTGTTATGGATGTCAAAACGATCATCCCAGTCAAATTCAACACGATAAATGTATGATGATGAGTCAAGAAGAAAAATTGGACAAGTATCTGGACGACGCTTGCAGTCTCATCCCAGAATAAGCAGTGTTGCATGAGTGGTATAAAGGCTTGCGTGATCTTTCCTGCCCTCCATTGACTACTCTAGAGATCTATCGCCTCGAAGCTCTCTTAGCCCAGAGTGCGGAGACAAGGCGAAGAAACGGCTACTTGACAGATCGTTTCAAACAAAAAGTCAGAATTGAATTGATGACTTATCATTACCTGTGGAAAAAAAAAACAAAAACAACACAACAGAAAATGGATACCTGGGAACTTTATTACCTTTTGAACAATAGTTCGTATACTGCTTCTTGGAATCCTGTCGTGGGCGCTAAAGATGAACTACCTCATCGCAAACCTCAAGACCATCAAACTTATGTCATCAACACGGACGAAAGTCATCTTCCAGGAACTCACTGGGTTGCCGTCTA
>JAECUM010043405.1:0-19834 GCA_016617855.1 Megalonaias nervosa
CTTTGTGTTTTGGCTTACACTTGAAGAAGGTGTTTGTAACGCACAGGTCATGATAGGTGCACAGCTCCAGCAGTCTTTGACCATTTTCATTGGTCTTTCCAGTGCCATGATATCCGAGGCAGGTAGGCCATGACTCGTAGTCAGCACCAACTCTAGCATTAAAGTCGCCGAGGAGGAATAGTAACTCGTCCTTAGGGCATCCCTTGATCTGTTCGTCCAGCTGCCCATAGAACTGATTCTTTATGTCTTCTGGAGACGTGAGGGTGGGGGCATAGACACTGAGGATGTTGACAGGACCTGCAGCAGTGGCAAGGCGGATGGACAAGAGACGTTCAGTGCCCCCTGAGGAAGGCTCAACCGAGGCCAGGAGGGTGTTTTTGATGGCAAAGCCAACTCCGTGCTGTTGGGGCTCCTCAGGTTCTCGGCCCTTCCAGAAGAAGGTGTAGTTTTCCTCTCTGAGGGAACCGCTGGAGGCAAACCTGGTTTCCTGGAGGGCAGCTATGCTGACATTTAGTCTGGAGAGCTCTCTGTCGATGATGGCCGTCTTCCTGGTGTCTTCCACCTCCCTGAGGTCGTCAGAGATGCCTGTGCGCATGGTGCACATGTTCCAGCTTGCGAATCGAAGAGCTGGAGTCTTCTTTAATGGTTTCTTGTTTCTTTTGTCTGGTGTGGAGTTTCCATCTGCTTGTCATGCTGAGCAACACACTGAGCTCCAGGCACTCACTGAAGCAGGCAGACATTGGCGGGCCAACACCTTACTGACCGGGGGCTGCCCGGCTTAAGGCGGGCGGTAGTCGGCCAGTGGGACTCGATGATTCCTCCCACCATCGAAGCTGACCCGTGGCGCCCCTTCCCTATGCCAATCGGGTGGGACTTATAACCCGTAGACTGCCAGCTTCCGTGTTGTTTCCTCGCTCAAGGGCGAGGCTGGAGTGGCCTCTCCAGGGCGCAAGCCTGGGCGTGTAGTATGGAGATCCTGGGCTGCCCAGACGTCAGGATCCCCCTCTCGTCCTTGCTGGTGGGGTCCAAAGGAATGCTGAGCATGACATTTGGCACCAGTTAGGATGCAGGAGCTGCCGGAAGGAAGTCGTAGTTGACACCCAGCCGCCTTAGGGGCTCCACTCCGGATTTTCTGTCTGGGTTTACTCCCGTAGCCTTTCCTTCTCCCGAAGATATCCACAAGGCAGCAGAGCCATCATCCAATGGCACTTCGTTGGTTTCGAATTGGAGTTTCCATCTCCTAGACGAACTGCCTGACAAGGCTAATGAGCTCCATCTGCCCGGGTTTGGAGTCAGAGTTTTCCTTCTCTTAGACTAGCTGTCTGCCAAGGCTAACAAGCCCAGTCTGCCCACCCAGTTATACCGCTGGGCACTCGGTTGCGCCACACAGCAGGCTATGTGAAAACAGGGGGCCCCACATGAAGGTGCTGCTTTGGACACAATAGTGTAGGAGAGGCCATATGCAAGTACTTCCTGCCCAGCAAAGCCAGACAGTGGTCCTGCAGCGATCACTACACCTGGAAAGGAGAGGCTATGAGAGACGCTTCACTTTCCTTTAGCAAGCGGGACATCAGGCCCAGACCTCACACGCCCCCCACAGATGAGTGTACATACTTGCTTATTAATAAAGATTAATTACACACAGATCTTTTGGTGTTTTTCTTCAGTGTATATATCAAACTTTGTAATTGACTAGGCTGATTCAGCCTTCGTTAGTAGAAAACACACAAGTTCGCTTACTAAATGGTACATCAGTTTTTTCAGCCAAAATCAGAGCAGTAGACCTTGCTCTGCAATATATCGAAAATAAACGTATTTTAAAAATCATCATCTTCTCTGACTCATTATCAGTACTTCAGTCACTACACAATAGAAAACTGGAGAACCCATTATTAACCAATATTCTCATCAAAAATAATGAGCTGAGTACCTCCCACAAAATATAGTATACTGTTGGTTACCCAGCCATATTGGTATTAAAGATAATGAAAAAGCAGATCACGCTGCAAAAATGGCCCTATCCATTGAACCATCTGATTTTAAATACCATATATAGATTTTAAACCTAGTATCAAGGAGTCTTTACGTCAGAAGTGGCAGGCATCATGGAATGATGCAGTGAATAATAAACTTCACGCCATCAAGCCAACCCTAGGAGAATGGACTCCTTTCTACAGAACCATCTGTAGGGAGGAGGTAGTCATTGCAAGAATTAGAACTGGTCATACTTATATAACCCACTCCCACATACTAAAAGGCAAAGACCTACCAGAGTGCGTTGCTTGCAATGAACCATTCATTGTTAAGTACTTTACGATAGAGTGTTTCGACCTCCAACCTCAGTACTACAATGTGCATGACATGAAGGAACTTTTTGATACAATAAAAGTTACTTGTATTATAGAATTCTTGAAAGAAGTAAACATTTATTCTAAGCTATAACTTTTATGCCATCACCTTGAGCATTTTTATGTAATGTATAAACCATCCCTTATTTTTAATAACTTTTGATCTGTCTTTATTAAGATACACCATTTACATTCCCCATTGATCGGGAAGCTTTATATATTACCCTTACCATCTTATCATTTTACTTTCAACTATTTGTTTTGATATCACAGGTTGATATGAAACCTTTTGTCATTTTTAAATGATCATACATATAACCTTTTGTATGGCACTAAATTGCCTAAAAGTGCTGGTTTCCCGTAAAAATACAATTAATCAATCAATCAGTCATAATTGGCTCTAGCATGTTACTCATATGTTTGTCACCATTTTGTGCATTATTAGTACTGTTTGATTTTGTGTCTTGTAATGAATAGGTGCCATTGCTGGACTGGCAGATCAGCCCATGCAGAATTTCATGGCTCACAGTACGGCAGATTCTCCACATACTTCTAGGTCCACAGCTTCCAGTCTCGTCACAGGGGTGGGAAAAGGAATTGTTGGTGTCTTCACCAAACCAATAGGGGGTGCTGCTGAGTTTTTATCCCAGACAAGTCAAGGTATTGTATTCTTACTTTATTATGTGTGTAAGACCATGTTTTCCAGTGTAGGACACTGATTAAGAGTGTCTCAATCTTTAATCAAATGAATAATGTCTTACATCTTTTGATGCCAGAATAGTTGTTTGTTATATATTGTTATTTAACAGCATCATCTACCATCACAGCAATGTTTGCATCACCAGTCCAACTTGTTTATATAAAGTCATATGTACATGAAGTTGTAATTGTCTGCTATTTGTCTGTTGGTTTAATTTTAGTAATTGTCTGCATTTTAGCCACAGTTCTAAGTTCATGTAATACATTTTGGTGTCGACCAAACATTATACACCCCTTCCTTGATAATTTAAACCAAGATAACTTGTGAATGCGAGGTCAGGCATGATCCCATTTTTTAAGAAAAGAGAATACCAAAAGAATTTACTCCTGTTTGTTGAACATTAAGAAAATCATTATTCAAGCTGGTATATAAAACAATGATATATCACTCATTTTATCGTTAAAAATGGTGGTTAGTGCCCAGAAATTTAAATAAAAATTTTAAAATTCTTAGCTTTTAAGAAAAGTTGTATAATTTGTTAAATTCTTATTACAAATCAATTCTCAGTACACTGTAAATAACAATACACAACAAAAATATTGACAAATTAAAATGTCAGGAATGCCTACTAGTTGCAATTTTTTAAGAAATAAATAACAATTAAATTAGCTAAGTCAAGTGAGATTTGCATTTCATTTTTATCTTTCAATCTGGTTTCAGTGTAACATCTTATATGTGATGTACTTATTGATAGCAAAGGACCCAAGCAAAAGGCTTATTAGGTGCAGGAAGAGTTCAGATTAACAGATAGGATTCACTACAGAAATGCAAGTTCCAAAGTTTATAGTGAATATAAAATTCCCAAATTAGTACTCAAAGGTTTGCTCAAGGATGAGCACAAATTTCACTCAAACTTTCAGTGAAATGACAGCATCAGTAATTTACTAATATAAGACTATAAAGATATCAAGTTTCAACATTGTTGAGTCTATAAATAAATGTTCTTTTTAAAAATAAAGACTTTTGTTCTCTTATGAATCTATAGTAACACTAGAATGTATCAACACTGACATGCAAAATTCAGTGACATAACACACAATGTTTTCACTGGTACACATGTGATGTGTGTTGAAACCACTCAGAGTAATGTTTTAAATGATCTTTGAGAGATTGGATATATTAAATTAAGATAATTTATACTGAAAAAGTACTTCATTGGAAAAACTGTTTATTGAAAATTATTCTCAATGCAATTATTATTTGAGTCAAACACTTAACCCCCCATCCCTTTCTTAATTTTTCAGAGGTCTCTCAGTAACTTGCACTCTCACTCATGCCATGGTCAGTGTTTTTATATCCCATTGTCTGTATGAGTTATGGAGGGAGAAGTCTGTGCTCTTTCTGTATATAAATATTCAATGTCATTTACTGGATATTTTCTTTTGTATTCTTAATCTTTAGAAATGGAAATTAATCAATCATTGTGCATTGGTTGTTGATAGGAAAATTCACGCAAAAATCTGAATTTTGCATCAGACACTCAGAAAGTCCCATGTCTAATAGAATTGTGACCCCCAGGTGAAATATTCCTATAAAAGTAAAGAAATCATCAATTGTAGTATAAAAGGCAGAGTCCTATCCTTCAGAATGTTTTGCATAGGTTAGCATTCTGTTATAGAATTCCTGTGTAGATAATTTAACTGCTGTTGTTTTGCAATGACATGCTGTATGATTAGAATCTCTTCATGGATGTTGACAGTGACATAGAGCTAAAATGAAAGTGTATGGAATATTCTTTATTTTTTGATAAGAGATCAGGACACAGTTAAATAAATAACACTTACTGGTCCACTCTAACCTGTGTGTTATGGTCAAAGACAGAGCTGAATAAAAAAACACTTATTGGACCTAACTGACCTGTCAGTAAGGTCAGTACAAGTTGGCAGGTTTTGAACTTAATGTATGTTTTCTGACAGGCAGTTATGTTTGTGTCTCAGTTGATGAGCAATACATTGTAAAATTTACGTATATTTAAATAGATTATAATGATGTGAATACATTGTAAAGTACAAACATTGGCATCGAGTGCAGTTCCAAGTAAACTTGTACAGTACACTAGATTATTTTAGGAGTAGCCTGTGAATTAATGTGCACCTTAATATATGTATATTGCTTACATTCATGTCCAACATTAAGAAATGAAAGAGACTTCTTTTTTTCTGTCCACAAGTTAACTGCATGGCACCGAGTTGAGTAAATTCCCATTTTGTTCTATCCACAGGTTATGACATGGTACTGCATTAAGCAAGTTTCCATTTCATTCTATTCACAGGTTTACTACATGGTACTGGGTTAAGCAAGTTTCCATTTCATTCTATTCACAGGTTTACTACATGGTACTGGGTTAAGCAAGTTTCCCTTTCATTCTATTCAAAGGTTTACTACATGGTACCAGGTTAAGCAAGTTTCCATTTCATTCTATTCACAGGTTTACTACATGGTACTGGGTTAAGCAAGTTCCCGAAGCCTAACTATGTTCCTCAAAATCTGTCGTATGAGGATGCTACATGTGGACATGTCAAATATGCCACGTAAGTTCCTTTTATTTGCACATTTTAAACTAATAAGTCACTCTGAGAATCCCTAATATAATGAAAATCACACATAGGTACATGTATCTACTGGTACTAAAAAACTACAGGTACATGTATGTACTAGTACTTAAAAACTATCAGGGTAAACTTCAGATTGGTTTTATTCATCATTATTTATGACTCTATTCAATAATTTCAGATGCAGGCATTTTTTAAACACAATAAAGTCCAGTCCCTGCCTATGGTAGTGAGATCATCTTAAGTATGTAATGATGAAATCAGACTGTGACTCTTGTGACAGAGCTGTAGACTTATTATGTAGACATGTAACCAAGTTTCATGTCTTAGACTCCAAGTTTCTTAGAATAAAAGTGCAGAACAGGGGAAGAAAGTAATTAGTGGTGTTGACCTTTGAAGATAAAACCTTGACTGTAATGCATAAGAACGTGTGCCAGGGTTCATCCTAGAATCTCGAGCAGTTTTCAAGATATAAAGCAAAACCAAAAGCAATAAGAAAATATATATGTTATTTTGACTTACAAGATAGAACCCAAAATGTGGAATGTAAGATATCTTTTGATGCTAATATACAAGTATAATCCAAATGTCATTCATTTATTTTAAACAGCTTAATATATACATTAGAACATGGTTATTGAAAATGTTACTGAAACATGAAGTATTGGTCTGTGAAGACAGGAGGCCCCCATTGCGATACGTAAGCAATATAACAAGTATCATCCCTTTATCTGAAATGACTATACAAATGAAAAACTGAAAATATTTACCTGTGACTTTGATGTTAAAGATAGAACTATCAGTATAGTATTTGACATACCTGCTAATGATAATGTATTAGTCTTTAAAGTTTCACCTCTAAATCGGAGATGGTTCTTAAAATACAGAGAGGAAATTAAGTAATGATGGAAAACTTGAAATATTCACCTTTGATTTTGACTTTGAAGATAGAACCCCAAATGTGATACATAAGATATTTTGTAATGGTGATGCATACCATTCCTTAACCTTAAAACAGCTCAAAATTTATAAATTGAAATGGAAAGGATGAAGGAATACTTAAAATCCTGACCCATGATCTTGACCTTGTTTTGGTATTTGACACACCTTTTAATCATAATGTATGAGTCTACCTAGTTTCATCTTTTAATTATAAATGGCTTTAAAGTTATAGAGCAGAAATAAAAGTGTTATAGTTGGACAGAAATGTAGCTACTACATATTTCACTTTTCCTGAAAGGGGTTTTTGCACAAAAATACTTAGTCATCTACCATGTACTTTCAAAAATATTTGGAGTAGGTATCCACCAGGTAAGAAAGAGGCCATTTGATTTGGGAGTCAAAGGTCAAGGCCATTTTGAAAGAAAACAATTTTTTAAAATGGTAATTTTAGTACCTTGATCTGCATTTGTGGAGGGTTTATTCAGATATGGAAGAGTCTATTGATTGTAAGGTCCAAAAAAAATCAAAGGACAAGGGCAAACTTGTGTAAAGAAAAATGGGTTTTTCAGACCAAAGTTTGCTTTTCTTATACTTAAGGTAATATAGAAGCCTTTAAAGGTCAAAGGTCACAGTCACTGTAGGTCTAATAAGAAAATAATGGCTTTTGCACATTAAGTTTTGTTCATGATTGCATACCTTGTCCAAAGTTCAAGGTCACTGAGATCCTTTGGTCAATAATTTCACAAGTCAAACGTATTGTGCTAGTGCCTTCATAAAGGACTGTTAAACATGGGATGGACATATAATGTTCCCCCTGTGTTACTATTGTTCTTAAATGGTACCCCATGAGATTATTTTCAAATATAACTTGGAAGTTAATCTTTCAAAGGTGTTACGTGTAGGCTCGTACAAAAGTAACAAAAGAAAAGAGTGAAGTCAACAAGCTTTGTAAATTTAACAAAATAATTTATTTCCCTAGAAAACAAGGTAAAAATATGAAATAGGACTTAGGTTTGTGAATATAATCCAAATACTAATCCTAGAATTCAAAAAATATATGTCCTATCACTAAAAGTTCTAATTGAATCCAAGTTTGAATCTCAATGAAGTTCTAATATGGAAGGCAATGACATCCTCTATAACCAGTTTGTGTTGATGTGTCAACGGTTCCTTGTTGAGTCACCAAGAATATAATTCCGGCGTTTGAATTCCGAATAATTTAGTGAATGTCTTTGTCCAAGAATTTCGTTGAAAAAGAGTATTTTCTGGCTGGGGTGAATAAATTATTTTAAATACGAAAATCAACTCAAATGGCAACAACAAGACAAATACCTTGAGCCCGAAGGTATATATTTAAGATTGATCAGATCCACTAGAAAATGTCTGTTTTAACCTGCAATTTTAGATCACATGATGGCTCTCGTGGTCACTTAACTTGAACAGCGCAGTAAAAAAAAATGCCAATTTGCACGTAGGCTAGAATAGCGCTATCTAAGAATCAGATTCCCATGCTGGAAATTAATTTAAAAATAAAACTGTTTACAACAAAGCTAACACGTGGGCTGAACATGACCTTGGTAATGACCAATCATTTTCACTCAATGTTTACAAAATCAGAACCAAGGTCAAGAACTAGGTTAGCTAAAAATATAACTGAGCAATAGACTGCGTGTTTATCAGGTCAAAACAGAAAACTGAATTTTCCGAAGAAAAAAAATCAAATCCAGTGAATAAAGTTATTACAATAACATGTAATGAAAATAAAAATAAAATAAAAGAGAATTTAAAACTAACACACAAGCAATTAAATTACATATACATAACAATGGAATTAACTTTGGTCTGATATTCCTGTACAAATTAAATGCATTTCTTGTCTCACTGTTGATATACATAAACTTTTGTTGTTTCTTTCATTTTTTTCCATCAACTGCAAAACCTGTCTTAGGTGAAAACCTTAGAAGTGAAGTTTTAGAAAAGTTATAGCAGCAATTGTTTCTGTGTAGTGAGGAGAAATTTTGTCAGGCATTGTCAGTGGAAAAGCCATATTTCCCTGTTGGCATTCCCATCAGCTCCTCAAATATTTTTGTAAGGTTTTATTAAAACTGTCTTGTTTGTTTTTATTTCCTTCACCACATTATGCATTCTTTTCATACTTGTGGCATTTAATTTTTTTTAAATTTTTTTTAGTAAAGACAATGAATTCTGCTGTACTCACTCCTTTTGGGGTTTATATAATAGACATAAAAGATGTGTTCACATTTTGGTTTTGAAATTTTTCATTTGGTTTATAGTGCCTTAACTCCTTAAATGATGTTTGCAGTGCCTTTATTCCTTGAATGATGTTTGTAGTGCCATAACTCTTTAAATGATGTTTGTAGTGCCTTAACTCCTTAAATGTTTGTAGTGCCAGTGCCTTTTTTCCTTGAATGATATTTGTTGTGCCTTTTAACTCATTAAATGTTTGTAGTGCCTTTACTCCTTGAATGATGTTTGTAGTTTGTTAACTCCTTAAATCGTGTTTGTAGTATCTTGAATGATGTTTGTAGTGCCTTATCTTATTGTTTGATGCTTGTAATGCCTTAACTCCTTGAATGATGCATGCAGTGCCTTAACTCCTTGAATGATGTTTGTAGTTCCTTAACTCCTTGAATGATGCATGCAGTGCCTTAACTCCTTGAATGATGTTTGTAGTGCCTTAACTCCTTGAATGATGCATGCAGTGCCTTAACTCCTTGAATGATGCCTGTAGTGCCTTAACTCCTTGAATGATGTTTGTAGTGCCACTTAACTCATTAAATTGTTTGTAATGCCCTAAACTCCTTGAATGATGTTTGTAGTGCCTTAACTCCTTGAATGATGTTTGTAGTGCCTTAACTCCTTGAATGATGTTTGTAGTGCCCTAAACTCCTTGAATGATGTTGTAGTGCTTAACTCTTTGAATGATGTTTGTAGTGCCTTAACTCCTTGAATGATACTTGTAGTGCCTTAACCCCTTGAATGGTGCTTGTAGTGCCACTTAACTCATTAAATTGTTTGTAGTGCCCTAAACTCTTTGAATGATGTTTGTAGTGCCATAACTCCTTAAATGATGTTTGTAGAGCCTTTACTCTTTGAATGATGTTTGTAGTGCCTTAACTCTTTAAAATTGTGTTTGTATGCATTTAAAGTAGAGTTCAGATTTGGGCATGATCTTAAAGTTGGTGGAGTTCAGATTTGGGCATGATCTTAAAGTTGTTGGAGTTCAGATTTGGGCATGATCTCACAAGTTGTTGGAGTTCAGATTTGGGGCATGATCTTAAAGTTGGTGGAGTTCAGATTTGGGCATGATCTTAAAGTAGGTGGAGTTCAGATTTTATGTTTTTGAAGAATCAGTAGCTAGAGTTCAGGTTTGTCAGTTTCATTTCAACGATGGAAAGTTAAACATTTTCCGCAGTTTATAACTAATGCACTTAATTCTATTTTTTTCTCCAGAAAACTGTTGCAGTCTCTACCATCCAGTTCATTAATCTGCTGTATGGAAGCAGAACAGCTGGATCTGATGGGTATGCGAATATCAGTGAGCCTCATTCTGACACCAGACATTTTATTTGTTATCAGCCACGAGGATGATGCACAGCAGCAGGCATTTGCTGTGGCAGAGTTGGAATGCTTTGTGAAATCTAGAGATCCTCCAGTCATGACAATTATCTGGAGAGACTTGGTAACATTTCAGATGGAGGAGGTAAATATTCCAAATACTGTAAACATAATACTTTAGTGTCACTTACTATTCATATTCATGAATTTAATAATTTCTTCAATATTATGACATAAAATTAACACATTTTTCAGTACACCTATTGTCTGTGATGCCATTAATATTTAATGATATTTGGTAAGTTTGATTATCTTGCACAGTTTTTCAAAATTGATGCTTTTGTATTTTAGAGTTTTGTAAAACTATATTCATCCAAAGTTCTCAGTGGACAGAAGAAACATTTCATACAACAGGGATGGGAATGAATATGTTTTAGGTTAATAATGAGTTTGCTTGGAATACACATACATCATGCTAGGATGGACTGATAATCTGAACAAACAAGCTGTTTCATCTAAAGTTCTACTGTACATGCCATTTTCTGTGTTATGAAAGGTTTTTGTCTGTTTGTATGAGCTACTCTTTAGGGTCTATACAAATGTTGGAAAGCATGATCTTTTTATGAATCACCCTTTAGGATCTGTACAGATGTGGAAGAGTGATCTTTATATAAGCTACTCTTTGGGATCTGTACACATGTTGGACAGTGTGATCTTCATATGAGCTACACTTTAAGATCTGTACAGATATTGGACTGTATGATCATATGAGCTACACTTTAAGATCTGAACAGATATTGGACTGTATGATCATATGAGCTACACTTTAAGATCTGTACAGATATTGGACTGTATGATCATATGAGCTACACTTTAAGATCTGTACAGATATTGGACTGTATGATCATATGAGCTATCCTTTAGGATCTGTACATATGTTGAACAGTGTGATCTTTATACAAGCTACTCTTTGGGATCCATACACATTGGACAGTGTGATCTACATATGAGCTACTCTTTAGGATCTGTACACGTTGGACAGTGATCTTTGTATGAGGTACCTGTTATGATCTGTACACATGTTGGACAGTGATCTTTATATGAGGTGCTTGTTATGATCTGTACACATGTTGGACAGTGATCTTTATATGAGGTAATCTTTAGGGTATTTCAGGTATGGGACAGTAATATTTATAAGAGGTACTCTTTAGGGTATTACATATATGGGACATTGTAATCTTTATAAGAGGTACTCTTTAGGGTATTACATATTGGAAATTGTAATCTTTATAAGAGGTACCCTTTAGGGTATTACAGATACATGTATGGGACATTGTAATCTTTATGAGAGGTACTCTTTAGAGTATTACAGATATGGGACATTGTAATCTTTATAAGAGGTACTCTTGGATCTTTACAGATGTTGGAGCTGTATGATCTTTTGGTTGGATAACTTTGCATACCTAAATACTTACAAAGGTCAAAAAGGTTGAAACTGTTAACAAAGCTGGCAATTTCCTGGTATTTCGTGTTGTGAATTAGTTGCTTCTCATTTCCTCCTTTGTGATTTTCAGTCCAATCTTGACCTGTGATGTTTAGAAATGATTGTTATATATACATTTATAAACAGTTGCATTTGACACATATATGGACTGCATTCGGTAAGAGAGAACATTCATTGTACTTGGTTGTTAGATATAGCCCCTTTCAAAAAGATTAACTCAACATATTGTGAACTCTTCAAAGTCAAGATGCATGCATAGGATAACAGACAAAAATTCCAGGTAGTACTGACTGTAGATTGTTTTCCTGATTATAGCATCATGATTTATGGACATTAATCCAATCCTACTGCCAAGCCATCAAATCAGTGATACTTTCATTTTCTGCTTTTGTAAATTACTCTGAGTTTATTCCAATTTTGTAACAAAGGGCTACAGATATTGTTTCTATCTTACTGAATCAGTAAATTATAAAATTCTAATTAATGGTTTTATAATAAATACGTCATGGAGGAGTTTAGCCTCAAAGATTGTTTAAAATTTTTGCGTAACTATATACATAGGTCATCTTTGATAAAACTTCTCAAATATTTCAAAATTGTTACTGGGAGATATGCAAAAATTTAGAATAAATAGAAGTGAAAGGTATTTTATGCTATGTGACAACCAGGATATTGAAAGTAAATATCATTTTCTTTTAGTGTGTCCAGTATATATTAAATTTGTTTATGAAACATTTTAAATAAAAGATATTTCCAAGGAAGAATGGCATTGAAAAGTGTACAAAATATCGAGAAGTTTAAAGATTTTGGAACAATTAAGGCAACCTTTCCTTTTCGTATATGTTCTCTGCATGTTTCCTGGTACCAAACTTTCCAATGAGTCCAAATCCAAATAAATTATGTTAAAATAACTCTAAATTAGATAGAGGCTAATTTCATTTTAATTGTGAGCCAAGTCCTTTTAGACAGTAAAATATTTTGTTGGAATAGAAAAGGCTTTTAACTGTGTTGAAACAAATGTGTTTTAAATATTGCTACAAAGTTCCAATGAATTGTATAATTTATACATATTTTACTTCATAAATTTGTGGTTAAAAATTACAATAGTTAAAATACATAAGTTGAACAATTAGAATGAAAGCCAGTGGCTTATAATGTTCTTCTTCTTTTACAACACAAACATTATAAAAATGTCTGAATTTATTATGATGTATACTTAAGTGTGAAATATAGAGACTTATTAGTGAAATAATGTTCATATTTTTTATTTCTATATTTTCGCATGTGAAAAATATATCCTTATAGTTTCACATGTGAAAATATAAGATTTCCTATCATGCCATGCAACACTTGATTGTGTATGCCCACAATAGATGTACCTACTGCAACAAAAATGAGTACTGTGTGAGGCAGAACAAATAAGCAGAAACTGCTGTACATTACAGACATGGAAATTAATCTTTACTAAAGAAAAATTTAACCAAAAGCTGTTCTCATCTCTCTGAAGGTATCTCCCCTTATTTTCTTGACAACAGCAATAAACTCGCATCAGACACACATTGTTTTCAGATAGGGTCAGATAGTTTATAAAACACAAAAATGTAATTTAATGTGACACATTAGGTCAACCCAATCAACTGTTGCTTAGGTTATGTATATTTATATGACCAGCCTATAAAAGTAAAGTAAATTTATGAAAAGGGAGTTGGGGGGTTTAATCTTCTAAATATGGATTCTAGAGCAAGTTTGATACATAATTAAAAGAATATTTTCTTTTCCTATGTTTATACCAGATACATTTCATCTTGTGGTGCCAAAACGATATATTTTAACTCATGGCTTTGTCACCCATTAAAATATTACAAATTTGATACCACAGAATGAAATGTATCCAGTATTAATATAGGAAAAGAAAAAGCAGCAGTAGAGCTGGATCCTACAACTTTGTAGAGACCTTATTTTTGAAAATTAAGGGTTCCTACGAGGGTTTTAAAAAAACATTTTTGCCTTAATAATGAAAACTTCTTTAATTGACCAGATTTTTTCACAATCTGGTCACATACATATGTCCTTCAACAGCTCTACTGCTGCTATAAATTAAACAGCCAGTATAAATATTATCAATAATGAGTATTGGAGAACCACACTCAGCTAAATTAGCTCGAGAGCGACTAGAGGCAATTAAAAAATATCTACCTGTTCGTGATTCTGTTAAGCAACAACTACAATCGCGTCAGGAATCTCTAGTGGAATTTACAGAGGGTACAGAAAAATTATTTAAACCGATTGTCGAACCAACAAAGAAAATTGTTACAGCAACTGAGGCAACACAACGAGCTCTTGAAACATTACCTGCTGATATTGCTGGTCGTATTCAAGCAGCTCAACCACCACCACAACCACAACCACCACCACAACCACCAAGAACCAGAACTAAGATAATAGATAAATTTACGCTTGAAGGTATTGCTGCTATCAGGGACCCAACCCAATTATTTGATATTGCCGCATTTGGATATTATGAAAGAAAAAAATATGTAAAACCAGAACATGCTAAATCATTAAGCTCTGCCAATTGGATCAGGGATATATATCGCGTTGCTACTGGTATTCCAGAAATCAGATCTAATGAAGATGTTGAAAAATTTAATGAATTTGATAATGTTGTACATAGATATATAAAAGAGACTAAACAAAGCAAACAACCACCACAATTTGAATCATCACAACCACCACAATTTGAATCATCACAACCACCACAATTTGAATCATCACCAATATCATCACCATATCTCAAATTTCCATCACCAGAGCAACCAGTACCACGACTACAACCACTACTACAACAACACAAGATACTACAACAACAACAAGAGAGACAACGACAACGAGAACAACGAAAACAACGAGAACAAGAACAACAAGAAACAATAAAACGATTACGAGAACAACGAAAAGCACCAAAATCATTTGAACAATCACTTCGTGATTATCCAGAACCACAAAAAACACCACCGAAACCAAGTAAAAAGAAACCACCGGAATCAAGAGAAGAGGAAGAAAAAGAATTTCAAGACGCTCCCGGTGCAACTGGAAGTGGTTTAGGAAGTGGTCTTATTACTTGCCCCAATAATGTCCTTGCTGATGTCGATCGATTAGAAATTCTCATCGGAGGAAAAAGAGCTGGTAATAATTCCCCAGAAATCATTAATGAAGTAGCTGATATTTGCAAACGATTATTTAGTGGCGGCATCATGGATATTAATGTATATCGATCTCTCATTAATGAAATCAGTGACGATGTCACTTATGATTATTATAGTGACTAAGTATGTAATTAGTGATAAAATCACTTAATAATAAAATGATCGTGCATGGTACTCAGCGTGGACCTACCATGGTCAGGGTAATAAACTCTCGATTACCTGTATACAGAGTAACCTACGGAGATGGATTAGGTGATATTGTTCAGGGTCTGTTTAGAAGGATAGCCCCAAAAGCAATACCGATTGCAAAGCAGCTGGGAATGAAAGCTATTGATGTTGTTCGTGAAAAAGGTATAGGCGCTGTTGGTAATCTTGCTAGCAAAGCATTCTCAGCAATTAAAGATAGACTATCACGATTAATACGCAGACCACAAGCGACCCGACCTCAACCTGTGAACTTACCTAGCACTGAAGTGATGCCGCAAGTGTAAGTAAAATAATAAATCAAGCAGCTAATCAAAAACTAGCGGAGTTAGCTGATATCCCGATGTCGGAAAAGGAAAAAAATATAACAGCTAGTCTGATAGCAGGAAGTGGTCTTCGAGTTAGACGAAGACGATAATAATAAAGATGTTTAAACGCATATCTGACCCCGCGTTTGACATGGATGCACCAGTTCTCAAAGATGAGTCTGTGCGCGATTATCAGTATTATTCTTACGACGCACGAATTCCAAATCAGCGTGGAAGAATCGAACTACAGGTTCAAGATACAAGTAGGTATTTTCTACCTGCTGAGGTTTTTATTGAAGTAGAAGGTGAAATTTTAAATAACGCTGTTCCTGCAGCACCAGTAGCATACGCCGCTGATGTTAGGGTTGGTTTCGTTAATAATGGTATTATGGCGTTATTTGATAGCGCTACGTACATGATTGACGGAAAAAATACTGAATCAATCCAGAAAGACGTTGATGTTGTAACGACAATACTAGGCCTTGCAAGATACAGCGACGATTACTCAAGATCAGCTGGTCCATCAATGATGTTCTCAAAAGATACTTCTGACCACCCTGACGGTAGAAATCAGGTTTTTCGACAACCAAATGATCGAGCTGTTGCTCCTGCTCCTGCTGCTATTGAAGATCTACCTTTTCCAAATCCAGATTTCAACTTAGGATTTGCAGCGCGTCGATCAAAGTTAAGTGGTAATAGGAGAGCATTTTCATGTGCGATTCCACTATCACATATCTTTGGATTCTGCATAGGTGTCAAAAAGGTTATTTTCGGAGCTAAACACACAGTTGTACTTGTTAGAAAAGCCACCGACAATGATGCAATATGGAGTGATGTTGCAGTTGCTGCAGGTAAAGTAGAACTAACAAAACTTTCCCTGTGGATGCCAGTGATGACTCCGTCAATATCCGAAGATGACCGGTTGTTATCTTTTATGAGTCAAGGCGGTAAATCAACTTTGTCATGGTTGACTATGACCACAGATGCTATCCAGAGTAATATTTATGGTTTATTTACATGGCAGATAGCTTCTCAGCAGGGTGTTTCTGCACCGCGACATATATTTATTGCGCTTCAAAATACTGCACGAGTAAATAATCAGACACAAAGTAATATGATATTTGACAAACTCGGTGTTACTGAGGTTTCATTAAGGATAAATGGACATCAAGAACCATCCGAGGATAGATTACTGAATTTCGATCAAAATCATGTAGCACGTGTATATCATCGATTAATGACATTCATGGGACGTGATCAAAATAATGATACTGGTTTACAAATATCGCAGCTAGATTTTACAACGCTGTATCCGATTTATTACTTTTCACTAGAACATTTAGATTTAACCAGACAATCTGTTGTAGATATATACTTTCGAGCTCGTGTGATTCGAGGAGTTATTGTTAATTACAAAGCAATCGCCGTTATACTCAGCGATAAATCGATGTTACTCGAAGGTGTTGGTGGACGAATGAGAGTTATTGATGCTCCAGTAGAAAACATGTAATTAGATCGTTCATAATAATTATAATGTCATATCATCACGTTAGTGTGAGTCTGACTCCTGGTCAGATTAAAAAGCTGCAATCAGCATCAAAAAATAACTATGGAATAAAAATATCGCTAAAGCGAGAACAAATGACCGGTGCAAATAAACTATCGTTGACCGAGCGTCAGTTTAAAAACTTCAACGATGCTAAAAAATCAAAATAAAGGCGTTAAACTTAATCTTTCTGCGGGCGCCATCAAAGATATTGCTAAAACGGGTGGTATATTTCCACTTCTTGCAGCAATACCAGCATTAATAGCAGCTGCAGCACCAGCTGTTGCAAAGGCAGCTGCGCTAGGTGCTGTTGGAACTGCTGCTGGAATGGCGTTAAAGAAAGCAACTGGACAAGGAATAAAAAAAAAGGGAAGAGGTTTAAGATTACCAGGAACCCCACACTGGTACGGAAAAGGTCTAAGATTGCCAGGGACCCCACACTGGTACGGAAAAGGTCTAAGACTTCCCGGGACAGTTTACTAATATCACCTATGTCCAATTTTGATTTACTTAATGCTGCTAAGCAATTAAAAATAAAAAATTTCAGAGGTGTTTTTATGCGCGATCAATTACCTACCGTTGCAATGCAACATGAAACTGGTATCATTAATCTCGATAAAAACTCTGGCCCAGGCACGCACTGGGTAGGATATGCAATTGATCCACGTGGAATTATTTATTTTGATTCGTATGGATTAGCACCACCAAAAGAATTTCTTCATTACGTTAGCAATAATACTGCTCCAATCTGGTATTCAACGTTACCAACACAAAAAATAACTGATCCTCCAATATGCGGCAGTGAAACCCTCGCTATGCCTGATGCTGTATCAAAATCAACAGCACCGCCTCATAAAGTCGTACACGCGTTCACTACACTACGTCATAGTACTTAAACTGATATTAGTAAATATAATGGTAGATATTTATGGAAGATCCTCAGGTAGAGCTCAGAAGGTCGATTTATCTAAATATGCAACCATTGATCAGCTCAGAAATGAAATCGATGATTTATTAAATATAACGAGTGTGGATCAAAATGAAGTCGTCGTTTTTCATGATAAACAAGGACGATTAAAAACGAGTAATATACAACTACTAGATGTTCTTGCACGAATTCCCAACGTGGTTGTTAATAATGTCGTTACTTTCACTGATCATGGTAAAATACAGGATTCCGGTAAGTCGGTTAATGATTATGTTAAGAAAACTGGTGATGTATTTACCGGTGATGTTATTATGTCAGGAAGAAAAATTACGTATCTTGGAGATCCAATCGCAGATACAGACGCAGCAACAAAAAAATACGTCGATGATCAAGAATCCAAGTACGTGTCAGTGCGTGGTGGTATAATGCGTGCATTTCTCGACATGAATAATAATGGTATTAATAATCTCAGAACACCAGAAACAGATTTCGACGCTGCAACGAAGAAATACGTCGACGATAAGGAAATTCCAATAACTACTTCATTAACGACTATCAATGATGGAATTGCTACATTTAGAACTGATTATTTTAATCACGTACAAACATTTCTAAATTTTCGTAGAAATGTAAACAGATCTATTAATGACTTTTTTGGAACTCCACCTACTGTTATTATTAATCTCGCTGACATTAACGCAAGACTCAACGATATCATTAGTGGTATTCCTAATATTATTCAAAAAACTAATCTCGTTAAAATTCCTCACAAGCAGATTATTAATATCGTGTACACAGTCGCATCAGGAAAGGCAACATGGTCGCAGGAAAATAACACTTTTAAACACACTGCAGAGGTTACTGGTGTATACAGATTATCTGTATTTAGTAGTGCAAAATTCAGTATATTTACCACATTTCCATGGCGTCATTCAACCGATGATTTTCCTGGAATTGTGTCTATAGTGTTAAATAAAGATGTCGAGGAAACGTTTATGCTGATAGCGAATGATAAAAAGTTAACCGCAGCGACTTATTGGTGGTGTATTGAGTTCATAGCCGAAACTCCTCAATTAGTTACCTAGATAAATATAATGAATCAAGAATCATTTATCGATGTTCAACGTCACAGATACACTCAAGTATGTGAGTGTCAAACTAAACTAAAAAATATCATCGACGATTACACGATAAAGGTAAAAAATATCGTCGTCGTATGGTCGTTATTGATATAATGGTATACTCGGTTTCTGCTGTTATTGCTGGAACTGGATTATTATTATCAACAATAACGATGACAGCGCCTGCAGTTGTAACGAATATAGTTTCAACGGCAACAACATGCGCAGGTATTTTCAGTATTATCGCTAAGAAAATATCTACGTGTACGAATGATAAACTAAACGAGTATATAATGAAATTACACACAGCAACAGCCGCATACACTAAATTATGCTCGTATATTTCAGCGTATCTCAGTGATGGTAAAATATCTGACGAAGAGTTCGTAACGATAATGAAAACCTACGATGAAGCGTTCATAGTGGAACGCGATGTGTTCTCTAGTGATAATAACGGAAAGATGGATAATTAAATAATAACGATAATAATAATGTCATCGTTAGAATTACTTCAGCAGATCGTGGCTAATACAACGCCGTCAAAAACTACTATGATATCATTAAGTTCAACCAATCCTGAATTTAGCGTTAATTTTCCGACTGCAATTCCAGCAAAGGAAATAGCATTAGCGCAATTACGAGCTTATTATAGTTGGCCTAATATTAGATCAAAACCGTTTGGTGGACAACAACCAAATAATTCACTGGTATTTGCGAATAAAAATAAACCGGATGGAACACCTGATTGGCAAGTTGTTGGAATTTCAACGGGCAGTTATCAAATAGAACAGATTAATGATGAATTCCAACGCAGAATTAAATCTATCACAGGCAAA